>MQRK01147697.1:0-11420 GCA_001938485.1 Girardia tigrina | reverse complement strand
TTTTTAATTAGTAAGAATCAAAGAAAATATCAATCATCCATCTGTGCAGGAGAGGCACAATCCGAATCAACATACAACATGCACAATATCAACACACAATTCAAAACATTCCTCACAAGGCCTTTGCAAATTAATTCTGTCTTCAAAAGATCTGAAAATGCCTTTACAATATTTGTACCTTCATGAATCATAATTCTTGAAATATTGGCGTGGTCAATTTCCATGAGACGAGGATTTTTGAAAATCAGAACAAAATTTTCTGAGGTGTAAGAGTTCGAGGACTTTTTAAAGATTTCTAACACAGAAACCATGTGGAATTTGAATGGTAACACAAATGAACTAATTTGAATAGTTTTTATTTTAGCATATGTCGTCTGTCATTCCTATTTTACCTGATAGAATACATTATTTGACTTTTATTTTTAGAAATTTACTTTGAAAAAGCTGATTCAACCACTTTCGAAAAGGAATCGATTATTCACATTTTCGATTGAGATATATTAATAATTTTCGAAATTCATTTAATTCAATAATATTTTCATGAACTTTTTTGTTTAGGAAAAGTTCTGCGAATAGAGATCGAAATTGAGATACGAATGTTGGAAAGCTGTTTTAAAGCTGTAGGTTCAGAAATTCGAAAAATATTTTATTGCAGTTCCTCTTGAGCATTGCAGTGGCCAGTGTTTCTTTCAGCTGAACGGTTTTTGGCGGGAACCTCGTTTTCTAGGGAGTGTTAGAATTTAGTTGCTTTTTAATTTATTGCATGTGTTGTATTACAACTATATAGTTAACCTTGATATACAATCAGCAAGTCAGCACAAACACTAAAGATAAAAGATTTATTAGTAACTAACGCACAATATAGTATTAACCCATAAAAGGTATGCGAATTCGTCTCTCCTTTTGTATATGACAAATACGAAGAATTTTGTATGCTTCGTCATCAGAAAGCGTATCCTTTTCCTCGATGAAAATGAGCATACACGCTTCTAGATTTGTGAGAGAGAGAGAGTCATTGTCTAAGTCGAGTTTCGATTTGGTTCATTGCAATAAAGGACCTCTCGACAGTAGGCATACTCAAAGGACACATGAGAAAAATAGAAGCTAATATTAAATGATTTGAAAAGGTGCCGGTTAGCATCCCGCTCGTGTTGACAAAAGAGTAAAGAACTTCCCTAGATGATGACATGTTTTCTTTTATTTCAGAATACGCTAAACTCTTCAATCACATCCACAACAATATTTTCAAGGAATTCGTGATTGTTGCAAATTGTTCGAAATTGAGGAGGAGAATTTGGAACATCTGTACAATTTAGCATGGATCAAAGACAGATGTAGCGGTGCACACTATATACATTCTAGGTCATTTTTTAAGTGTCATTACTTGAAAACATTTGTGAGTTTATTGCTAAATATGGCTTATATTGGAAATCTTATTTAAATCTTATTATTATTTAAAATATTATTATTTAAAATACCTAAGTTACCCAATACTTTTAGTCAAAAATCATTTTAAAAACCAGGTTAGTACTTGGACAGTTAATTTTACAAATTTTGCACGGGGTAGTCGGTCAGTCCTGGGTCCCTTATCTTAATACATTTCATGTGATTCTCGTAAGAAATAGTAGTTGATGTAAAATCAGTAATTTTGACTTCAAAGGAAAATATTCAAAGTATCAGATGGTCTGATATTTAAGGATGACCCCACCATAGACGCTCTCATCTACGTTATACAATAGGATAATCTGTTAATTTGGTTAATTTGAAAATTAAAGTAATTAAAGAAAAGATTTTACAATCTACGAAAAGGATATTTACCAGGAACTTCGAAGTTACTGTATCAAAATGAACAAAAAAGAACAGATTTACACATAACAAAAAAAGGGTTATAAAATTAAAATCGGCAATTAAAATGATAATTTCTAAAGTTCATATCATATTACCTGTTCTTCACTTATTTCTAATTCTTCTCTGAGAACCGTCCATAGCACGTTCTCTGTACACGGGGGCGTCGTCAAGGACCCATAGTACTGAAAATAATTGGTGAGATTTACTGAAAGAATCTCTTTAGGCGTTATTTCTTCCATTGTAACATTGGTTAATTGTCCTGAAATAAGTGGAGAGATGTTCGCAAGAACTTTCTGCATCACGGGATTGGGAGCACCTAGCTGTAATATAAATGAAAATAATACCTAAGAACATTGTATCTACATTTGCCGTTAAGTGTGGATAAACCTTCCTTAAATTAGTATAAAAATAAAACAAATAAATTGATCGAGTTTATCACAGAAGTACAATTAGTACGTGAAGGGTACGAACCTTTTGCGCAAAGAATGGGAGAAAAATAAAATTGGTTTCTAAAATATAAAATTATATTTTACATAATATTTATTAAACTGAATGCCCGTACTGTGTCGACACGAAAGAGCGACTCAAAATTGATTTTACTTCTTCTGAGGACATTCTTTTTCAACCGAGTAAAACGTTAAGTCGTTTTACACGGAAACTATTTTTAAAGTCTTTTTAAAGAATAGATTGAAGTTAAAAGGGTTTAATAATCTTTTGTTATAAGGTTGATTTTTCAAACCATCATACTTCTAAATCTCCTTGGTTTTGATCACTGCTTGCCCTTAAGGCTATAATATTGAGTCATAGGATGAAATTGGTTTACTTGAATTTGGATGTTCATGACATTCATCGAAAATTCTCCTTCTCATCCATTGTCAAAATGTGTGACTTAACTCTTACCGAGTTAGGATTCCACAGTTAGGATAGGAACTGTTCTTTCATCTCAGTTGTGTTTTTGAGAGACCTATAAACGAAGAGCTTCAGAAATAATATTGTGAACATTGTAAATTTGTAAACATTGAAGGTTTCGGTAAGTAGGTCATCTTCTAGACTTGACGATCAGTTCTAAATGTTAGCATCCAAGTATGCTAAGTCATAAATGCTGGAGCAGTATTTTAAAGTATATCTCATTTATGACTTGTTGCTGATTTTCAATCTTTTTTCAGAAGAAATTTGATAAAAGTGCGTTTAAGTTTTATCCACTTTTGAAAACTGAAGAAGCTAGCGTAGTTTGAAGCGGTGTCACTTTGACACTAAATAATAAAACATTATCAGTTTAATCGCTTTATTCGTTTTATGCTTTTGAGGAAGACTAAAAGGAATGAAATCATAAATCAGTTGCAAGAAAGATATGCATGTGGAGCTCTATGCAAACAGTTTACAATTGTGAGAGCGGAGAATTTAGTCCAAAAAGTATCTAGCGAGTACAAAGTGTACGATTTGTCCTATAAATTTCATTACTGTTGTATAGATAGAATCTAAAGTTCATGAAGGAATTGATGAGACTATAGTACGTGAATATATCATGCTATATTTTAAAAAATTTTTACAGGGCACCCACTTTCTGTCCATGTCGTGAAAATGAAATCTATTTTTCTGAAACACATCTTTTTCAAACCATACGGGAAATAATTTTGAGTATTGATATCCTTCAATGAATAACACTGGTTGACCACTGTACACGTGCACAGGTACAACTTGATCAATAGAAATGGGACTGTGAATATAATGACTTTATGAATCGGTCTATTTGCCGTTCTGCCAAGAGTAAGAGTCAAAATGGGGGAGCGAGCGATAAAAAAGGTTAAAGTTTATCTCTAAAGTTAATTTATCCGATAAACAAGTTACATCTGGAGATGGAGGAAGATAGAGCTACACCACAGAATATTCTTGGTTGGTGCCCACTTCATCTATTAATCAGTGACGGGGCACCAAAAATTTCTCACGGAGCACTAATTTGGGTTCCCAGTCACTATGTTAAAACATTGCCTGGAATATAGAAAGTATCAAGTGAAGCAACTGATCCAAGTTCGACCACTCAACTCACTTGAATCGAATAAATAATGAATGTACAAAATTTTTATTATAAGCTTTATTAAACAATTTAGCGTAACAAAATACAGAGGTAGGTAAACTGAACTCGGATCACAAGACAGGGGAAAAGAGAATAGAACAATTAGGAAATAATAATATGATACTTTATAAATTATTGATATCAGTTCTCTAGTTTATTGTAGTAAGACCCGAGTGAGTTGTCGTAATGAGAAGATTTCACAGATCGACCTGTAATTTGTTTCACTTCACCCTTTACTTCATTTGTAATCTTCTCTTCTTTATTCCTTGTTGCGAACATCGAAACCAAACGATTGATGTATATTGTAGGTCGTAATTGAAATAGGAAAGAGAATTCAAATTCAATGGCTGTGAAATAAAGATGGAAAAGAAGTTATAAAATTATAATTTTAAATTTAATTATATATTAAAATTTGTTTGCATTGTCCTGTTCATTTTGAGCTGCCCATTTTTTCGTCATTGACCCTTTAATGAATGGCCTCAGGACGAAGACTAGGATAAAGAGACGATAATAAGCACGAGGACGAAACGAACGAAATTATTCATAGAAACAGAAATAGAAAATTATTAAATAAAGATATAAAGTGATTCATATACCATTTCATTTATATTTCTATACTAACTTAAGGACTTTTTATCCACATCATAGCGTCGAATTTCACTGCCTCTTCAAGGAATATCAATGCATAATTGGAATTTAACAAACATAATATCGAATATTTATAACATTATATAGAATATACTTTGTAAAAAATTCCGATAACATAAAGCCCATTGTCTGAAACCTTGGCAACAGATCCATTGTTATATAATTCGCAGTTGTAAGAGACGATGTGGCCCTGGAAATATATGAATAAATTTTCTAAGACCTTCAATTATCTACTTCAATTGGATAACGCTTCCCATCAAGCAAGTGTTCCGAACCTTTGTCACTGGATGACCCCCAATGCCAATGGATTGATATTGGTTTCAAACATTTAGAATCTCCAAATTTGATTTTAAAATTATCCGAAAATTGTAAATAAACTTAAATAATTTCAAGTAAAAAAAATAAAATTAAACTAAATTTAGTAACTTGATGCCTTGTGTTTTTCAAGAGAGACATTTTCCGGTGTTGAGTGAGAGGGTTCTACCACAATGGGTTGTAGCGTTTTATCATATTGGGCTGTACTGACGCGAATGTTGATGGGAGATTGGCGCCCACTTCCACATGAAGGATACCTGAATACGAAAGAAAAGCTTTTATACTTCTTTTTTAACTTTCCGTAGCGCGAATTTCAGGAAATCAAATCACTCCCAAGATCCCCTTCAAAGGTAATCAGTTAAAGAAGACAATGTTCTATGAAAAGATAAATGATGGAAGGGAAAAAAATAAAACGGAAATTTTAAAAATTAATTATCCGAACATTACATTAAATATTTATTATATTAGGAATGTTTGAAGAATCTTTAAATAATTTCCGTGATTCAGAACATGGAAGGAATCCATTTCAAATATGCTTGATTAATTTGTCTGAATGAAATCAAAAGGGTTTTTTATTTATATTTTGTGTGTATGTTTATTTTCTTAAAAATGTCATACAACAAATTATTTGTCAAGTATGAAATTTGTAGGTTTTATTACAATGCATTCAAATAGTGATCATTTGACAATCACTTAACATTTTGGGGCTCAGTTTTTGTTTGATTGTTACATATCTTGGCTATTGAACACATCAATAAACATTATTTACAATTATTGACAACTTGTTTTAATAATCAGTATTTTTGAAATTGGAAAGGCAGAAATTCAAACTATTATGAAGTGCGAGTTCCTACGTAGAACCTCAGTATCAGACACCATGTGAAACGTCTATAGTGTTTTCAGATACATTGGTTCAGGAAATTCATGAAAAGTAATAATAATGAATCTCCAGGCCACCCAGGAACGCTGGTAGACAATGATGAACTGAAGCTAACCGTGGAGTCGAATCCATCACAAAGTAATCATGATTTATCTCTAACATTTGCTGTTACAATCAAGTAATATTAAATATCTTGGCTCGAATTATAAAGAGAAAATGTTGGATAAAGTTTGAATGAAGAGCAGAAACAAAATCGTCTTCATGCTTTCTCATGATAAAAGTGATAAATTTTTGAATCGAATCGTCTATTATGATGAAAATTCGATTCAATGTGATGATCTCAAACGTTCAGTAAATCAGTGGACATGAATGAAGTACCAAACCAAAGTCCAAGGAATAGCATTAATCAAAAGAAGCTGATCATGAGTGTTTTGTAGTTTGCCACAACTGTAATCCATTATGACTTAATTAAACCTGGTTCGTCGATCACAGCAGATATCTACTGCAACCAATTGGAACATGCGATACGGAAACTCAAAGAAAAACAGCCACCTTTGTTACACAAGTTGACTCACATCCTGCTCCGCTTGCATTCGAAATTACATACTGCTCTTAAGACCGTGAAAAAACCGCAGAACTTGAGTTGGAACTTCTGCATTATCCTACGTACTCACCAGATCTAGCTCCAACTGACTACCATTTCTTCTTCAATTTGAACAACTTTTTGATAGGAAAAAATTTAATTCCGAAGATGCCTTAGTAATTTAAAGATTCTCTCCCGCCGAATTTTCATTCAGATGGCCTCAACAAGCTGCTACTCAAATGACAAAAATGCATCGATAATATGGGTGCACGTTTTGTATTGGTTAATTATTAATAATTTTTTACTATAGTTCTACAAATTTCATATTTGGCGACCTAAAGGGTTATTATAAATGAGATTATATTTCAATTCTGATATTATTGCAATTTAATAAATAGTATCTTTATGAATATTATTTACCAGATATAAAGCAAAATAAAGTTTGTTAATTTTAAGTAAATACAGAGTGTTCATAAGACAAACGTAAATAACTTTTGATCAAGAGATAATAAATGAACTACTTAAAGTGCATTAAGAAACTGATTTTATTTAATTGAAATCTGAAATCAAACCAATACTTCAGAAGTAATATTGCTTATAGTCGCCATCTTTTTCAGCGTATCCTTTGACTCGCATTCTCATTTTCATAAAGCCGTGTTCCTATTACAACTCGTTGATTTCTCGAATGGCAACTTCAACTCTGAACTCAGTTCTTCCAAAATCGCGAATTTGATGAGTACACCTTAGATTTAAGATGAAACCAAAGAAAAGAGTCCAGTGAGCTCAAATCAGACGGACATATTGGTCCAGAAATCGTTCAACAATGGTTAATCCATTTGTTCTGGAAAAGACATTCAGAAATTTTCAAAAGGAAAGTAAGATGCTTAAGTTTTTAAGTTTTGTAATAATCAAATTATAAAACTTAGCAACACGAGTTGGATAGTTCATTGATAGGGGTTCCTGAAACAAGAAGGGTCTTATCATACGAAACTTAATCAAAGAGAATCACACATTAATCTATCCTTCATGAAATCCATTTTTATGTCCTTTTTGGGTTTCCCAAATGTAGTAATTGTAATGATCCACTTTCCAACTTATTTGAAATTTAAATCTTTTTCGCATAACATTCTGACAACTTGAATTTCAAAAATATATCAATGTAATTTAGATTTCCGAATCATTTGAGCAAAAGAGACTGGAATTTTCAATTCTAAGAACGCTCGTGGTAATGGTTTATGTGTTTTTATGAGGTGTACCATTCCTATAATGAGACTGTTATGGTAGATTGAGACCCTGCGAGTTATAGAACTTAGTTAACTTTCACGTTAAGGGTCTCCATTTTAAATGAGAGTTGTTACAAACCGACTATCCTACAGGGCGTCCAGTAGAAAACCAAAGAATTTTTGAAATAAAAGTGAATTTAATTAAACACATGACAAAGTCAAAAGAAATTATATTTATATAAATAAAACAAAAGGATTTTATTTCGAAAGTGTTACAACAATGACGGAGGACATTATTAACACCTCTATACAGCCAGCTTCCTTATGCAAATATAATCGTTTGCCTTTATCGCATGTTTAATTAAATACCCTTTGGTTTCATAAAATCTTTTAGCTTTCTACTGGGGTAGAACATAAACTAATTGATTATTTAGGAATTATTTATAGATAATTCCAAACTAAAGATAAACCTTGAAGAAACGAACTTCTTTATGCACTTTCAACTGCTTTTCTTTCATCTCTTCATGAAAGGTTATTTCAATTTAAAGTTGTACAAGAACTTCTTAAGCATTACCTCGCCATCATTTATGGTCCATTAAGTTTCCTCTGCTTTGATTTTCAATTTAAAAAATAAATAAAAAATAAAAATATTCAACTACATCAGATCAAATCATGCAAGAACGGTGATGGGTTGTTCTCTTTCTTTATATTTTTTCCTGAAAATCGAAATAATAATCAATGGAGTTTCATGTGAAACGGAGGGTGACCAGTTCTCACCCCAATAAAACATTATTATCATACGCTATCTTGTATGATGCCTTCAGATATAAAAAGCTTTAGAAAATCACAATGTTCGTTTATCTAGATGAGAATATATTGTAAAGAGTTTCGAAGGGTTCCAGTATACCTGGTGGGAACATGGTATTCGAATGGTGGAAAATGATTAGAAGCAATCTAATACTTATTAAAAATATTATATTTAATTAAAATATATATAAAATGTTTTGTTTTTCTTAAATGATTATATATTTTGTTTTAAGAATATTCTTTTTTATGTTTTTTTATAAATAATATGATAAAAAATATTCACTAAATAAATATTTCATTATAAACATATGTAAAAGTATTATTCAATTACAATGTACTCCAGGACGCTGGGCCCTTGATGTCACCTTCCGTTTTGTACCCCCATTTTCCGGTTTCTGAAAAAAAGTATGTCATCGAATTTTAACATATCTGATATACATGGTTAATATACCTGAGGCTGATGTCGGGGAAAAGACAAATAGGACAAATACAAGCAAATATAAAAATTGATTCATTAAGTTATGATCGAAAAATAGAAATAATGACACTTAAATACAGTTTCAAGTATTCTCAAGAATAATTTAATTATTTCGATTGGCTGAGCTTCTTTGGTGGTCCGGTCACACTTAAACCGGCCCTCGTCGAGATTGATATTTCTTGAGCACTCACGAAACAAACTTCGCTTGACTTGACTATGACAACCTTGATCAATAATTTACAATAATAATAATAATAATGTTGTTATTAATAATAATAAAAATAAAAGTAGAATAAAAATAATATTATATAATTACAATTATATCAAAATTATTATTATTATTATTCATTATTTATATATTAATTAATTATATATTTAAATTTCATATAACAATATTGATTTAAAATTCAATATTGCCATAGTTTTTTATTTTCAAAAATTTTAAAGAAAATTGTTTTATTTTTGTGGTTTTTGTGAGGATCATGTTTTCGGTTGTCGAATCCATTTACTGAGTACCCGTTGTTCCACATTTAATATTACTTAAATAAAAATGAAAAATTGAAATTTTGAATTCCAATTTCAATATTTTATATATATTAAGAACATTAAGACAAGTCGCGTTTGAACTTTTATTACAATCACATTTAGAGTCATTATGACTCTCAGAAAGTCTTTCATCGTTTGTCATCCTTCTAATTGGTTTTCTTATTTTTCTATTTAATCATGATTATTCGAACAATTTTTCTAAGTCATTTTTTTAAATATATTAATTAATATTAATTAAAAATAATAAATTTTACCATTTCTCAATAATAATAAAAATGTCATCAAATTACTAAAAATACGTTTAATTTAAATTTTACCAAAAAATATTAAACTTAATTTAAATTGTTAAATTAAAAATATGAAATAAAATGATTGTTTTAATTATATTCGAATAGTCAATCCCTTTAAATTTAATAAAAAATACCAATTTCCATCTGGGTGGGAGAATCACCATTCTAAATTCAACATACTTAAATCAATATACCGCATCACTACATTTACACATTCAAACAATTTAAAATATTCCTCACAATATACATTATATGTAATTAAAATTATTAAAAAAGAAAAAACTCTTTAAAATTATTTTAGTAAACTTGAAAGAAAACTGTGTAAAAAAGAAAAAGAATTTATATATAAATTTGTTATTTTGATGTTGTTTGTTTAATTATGTAAAATGATGTTGGAGTCGAATAAAAAAGATACAGATATATATCGATTAATTTTGCTGTTAATTAATTATATAATGACCGTGGATTTCGATCAGATCTTTTACCGTTGTGAGGGATGTCAGATATTTTTCTTTGACTCTTTAGAATTGTGGAATCATACTTATTACTCTCCTTTTCCGGGTGTTTTTACTTTCCAACTGTCAATTGTGTGATGATAATATGAAAACGAAATTGTATTATGAAGACAGTTTTCAGGAATTAATGAAGACCTCTTATGGTGATAAATTCGGTATAAAAGTATTACAACAATGGGTGAAAATGATCGAGTGGCCTTTGTTTATCAACAAATGGGGGGCCGCATCCTGATGGGCCCGAATGCTGTGAGTCAACCCCTTTGAGAAAAGTAATTTTAAAGAGTTTTCACCAGTTCTAGCTACATTGCAACCGATTTTAGACGATGCAATATTTGGGCTCTTATAATAGAGCTTTACAGTTTATTTCCGAACATTTCTTTCAAAATATTTATTTCAGTCCAACAATCCGGATAATTTCAAGCTCATTACTATTCAAACCCATTTGAAATTCTCCATCAACAAATAATCAGTTTGACCCCCCAAAGAATTTTGATTTAATTTGTGATCTGATCTAATTGTCTGTATGATACTATACACTTGATTTGCAACTGTTAGTATATCCTTACGTGATCGCGTATGTCGGCTATTCTGTATGTTACATATTATTGTTTAATATTAGTTATTTATTAAATCAGTTGTAAACAAACATAAATTTTCTTTTCTTTCTTTATATGAATTATAAAAGAGGATTCATAATACTTTGTTTATATTAGTGCTAATACTCAATAAAATAATAATAATAATTGTTGGGAGCGTTGTTGTGTTCATAAAATTTTTGAATGTACAATCGTATCAAATTAATAATTAAACAATTACATTCCGTAAAATATTGTTATAGATAGGTTAAAATAAGAGTTTCAGAAATTTAATGTAAAAATTAATTTATCTAAGAAATAAAATAAATTTTACGGTAGGGTTATTAAAAGATTTATGTAAAGATTTATTATAAAGTAAAAAAGTTAATTTCAAATTTTATGAAAATATTTAATTGAAATAAAATAAAAAGTAATATAAAGTTTAATATTTTATTTGCTAAATGAAAGTAAACTAAACTATTTTTGTAACTTTATTTTACACGATTAAATCGTGTAAAATAAAAATGTAATTATAATTTTTTTTTGGAAATTTTAATTGGAATCAAAATATAATTGTAAAACAATTAAATCGACTTAAATGAAAATGCGATTTTAATTTTATTTTGGAAAACGTAATT
>MQRK01147691.1:0-11617 GCA_001938485.1 Girardia tigrina | reverse complement strand
TAACTTCAACAATTATTTAAAACTTATTAATAATAAAAAAATTTAATTTTAATTATTATTTTTTTGTTCTTTTAAATTATTTAACAATTTTAATCATTATTTTTGTATCATATACATATATAAAAAAGTAATGCGAGCAAATCAGCGATAAACAATTTAAGCGATAAAATTTAAGTTTTGAAACGATAAATTCGACATGACTTACTGCCTGTTGGTCAAAGAGAGAAGGAGAATATTTCGAGAAATAAATAGAAATATCAAAATTTAAATATGAATTTGTTTAAAATTTCATAATAAAATATTAGAAAAGAAAAAAATTTGTTCTATGAAAAACTTTATATTACCATAATTAATTTTTAATAATTACTATTTATTAAAAATATTTTCCCATTAAAATAAAATCATTTATAAAATTTAACTGAAAAATTATATCCCTTTAAAATATAAGAAAATCGTTATACTGAAAAAAATTATTTTTTATATTTATAATTAATTTTATTGGAATTCAATAATAATTATTATCAATCAATTATTTTTGTAATATCTAAAATATTTTATTTACAAAAAAAATTTTACTTTAAATTTTATTTTAATTTATTTAACAACATTTTTTTTATTTCTGCAAAAAAACTGATTTTAAATTTTTTTTTTACTCCCTTCGTAATCTATTGGAAAATTGCTTCTAAATTAAAAAAAAGGACGGCTTCTTTTTTATGTTCTTGCAAGGGAAATTGGATCATCCGAGTGAATTAATCAGAAGATATTGATAATTAGTTTTTATGCTTCATTAAGAGATTTCTTTCTTCGTAGATTTTGTCAAATAACTAACAACAAATACCCCTTTTGGCTACGATTATTTCTTACAGGGGGTGACAATGGCGTGAACGTGGGCCCCTGTATTTGTTTCGCGATTTTATATTATTTCATCTCGTTTAAAGTATCAATATCACAAATGTCATTTATTAAAGTAATTTTTCTAAAAAAATGCAGGTTCCGAAAGGTTTTATTATTCATTAATTGTAATATTAATACCATTTCAAACAAAATTAATCGCAATTTAAATAGGATTTTTTACGACGTTTTTATCGTTTACTGAAAAGCATATTATTAAAGTCTTTTATTTACGAGCAAAATTTTGGGTTTAAATTTTTAACAAACTTTGTAAACAAAGAATTAAATTCATAATAATTTAATCAAACTATATTTAGTTACCTACAAATGCGTAGGCATTATTATTTGATTGTAACGTATGCTTAAAGTTTCAGAACTCAGGCTGTACTAGAAAGTAGCAAAAATAGATTGAAAAATTCCACGCGAGCAAACAAAGAAACAAAGGAGAGAGTAAACAGAGACAACAGCGGTTGGAAAACAAAACCATCTGTAAATTCTCGTTCGTGTATAAGTAATTTCTCGCTTTTGTTTTTGTATGTAATAATAAAGGGGAGCCGATTGCACACATTTTAATTTTATAATAGTAAGAAAATACACTTTATTTTTATAAAAATATATTTAAATTCAATTAATTATAATACAGGTTTGGCTCAAAAGTTTCTGCCGAAATATCAATAACAAATGAATATCAACAAAGTATTTAATCATCAACGTCACATAAGTTTTCAAAATATTCACCATCATGCTCAGTGCATCGTTGCCACCTTCCCAGTAACTTGTTGATGCCATCCTGGAAGAAATGCTGCGGTTTGGAGTCAGTCCATTGTTGAATATCGAATATTACATCAGATGAACTGGCGTGATCCTTTCCTTGCAATGGCAGATTTCATTGGTCGAAAAAGGTAATAATCTGAGTCCGAGGGGGCCAAGTCTGGTGAGTATGGTGGATGTTCAAGAATGTTAAGACGAAGCTGAGTAATCTTCTCTTGTGTGATGGTAGCCGTATGGGGCCTCGCATTGTCGTGCTGGAGGTAGAGATTTCCATGATACATTCGTCTTCACCGTTTTTCAAAAACTGCTACATTCAATTGCACTCAACATTTTTTCTTGTTGTAGCTCGCGGAAAATCTTTGAGAACAGTTAGTATATCCTCTTCCAAATTGTACGACGGCCGTCCATTGCGGGGCTCATCCTCACAGACAAAGTTTCCACTATTGAATTTTGCTACTTAGTCGGACATGTTCTGAGGCCAACTGTGTCTTCACCAAGGATGTAGTTTATTTCTTTATTATTATTGGCAGTTGACAGTCCTCTTTTTCAGTTGTAGTAAATGATTTCTCTAATATCTTCAAGAGAAAATTGCATTTTCAGTACGAATAATCACTAGAAAAACGAAAAACATTCGTAATAGATTTAAACAATGTTTAATTTTATACAAATTAAGTATTTTATTATCAAAGTTCTGTTCAAATACATGGTGAATATTTCAATAACCGCGAATACATAGAACTAATTTTAGAAAGCTTTATTCATTGGCAGAAACTTTTTAGCCAAACTTGTTTTACACAAAAAGGTATTTTACAGTCACCTGTCTGATATTGTATTATTTCGAGGTCTTAGCGGCCATTCGAGAAATTATTAATATTAAAAATATTTGATTTTATAAATTAAAAATTAACTCCTTCGGCTAACTATAAAATTTTTTTGTACTACACTTTCCAGTGCCATCAATATAATAATGTGTATTTTAACAAAATAAACTTAAATAGATTTTACAGTTTCCGTTAAGATCAAAAGTCTACAATAGATACATAAACTTCGATCCTCTTTGTTTATAATTACAGTTTCCGCTCTTTTTTGAGCTTTAATATATTTATTGCGCTTTTTCTCACGATAAACAATCTAACTTTATTATAACTTCCGTTTTTCTTTTTTTTTCATGCTAACTAAATTTTATGTACTAGTTTATATTTTTATTTTTTTAATTATTTATCTATGAACTTTATAATTAACTTTTTTGTCTTTCTCTTTTTTTTCTACCATTATTTATTTATTTATATCGGTAATACTACTGACAACCTCTCGTATATTTTTTTTATTTTTTTTATGTAAACACTTCGTCATTTTTTGTACAATGTCTGATGATTTTATTTTTTTGTTTTCTTGTAATTCTTATTATTGTGTCTTATGCATTTGTCTGTATTTTTTGATATTTTTTTATTATTTTTTGTTTTTTTATACGAATCTAAAGTGATGAAAATAGAGTCAGTTGAAGAATTAGTGATGATATTCACAGAGTGAACTGCGCTAGATGAAAAATTCGCTGTGGAAAGTCAAAAATACAAAGAAAGTAAATTTATAATTGAAGTCGCTTATTTGATCAAAGACTCCAATTGGGACAACGTTCAACCAAGCTCCATCCAGCAATGCATTTTTGACGTATCCAGAACCGACAGTAATATAACGACAATATTATTGCATGGTAATATTGTCGTCAACATATGATAACTATCAAATTCAAGTTTTGAATTTAAAAAAAATTATAAATCAATTACAAATTAATAAAATAATATCTTACTTACCGACGAATAGTTTGTTTTCCGACGTTTGCTGACTCAATTATTAATCACTGAACCCGAAGACAATTATTCAAGAAACTAACCACTTATCTCCTTTACTTGATACTCGGACAATATTTTGTGAACTTATCCTGTCAACTTTATTACTACTGTAACGGTTATTGCTATTCAAAGTTTACTGGTTAGTATATGATTTTTGGAGTTAATTATTCACTCGTTGTTATTAATTGTTAGCGCAGACGTAAAAAACGATTAAGTTAATCAAACCTGTAAAACGTCATATAGTGTTTGGTCAGCTTAAAAGTTAATTGTTGCATCCAAGCTTATTAAATTATTTTATTCGTTGAATTTATTCATTTTTTCATACACTTTAAACAAGTTCACCGAACAAACTCTTTGTTCGATTAACTTGGTTAAATACTTTATTTTTTTATAATATCCTTTATTTATGTATAATATAATTTTACTCTTTGAACATAAATATTTTCCATTTATGGAATACAAATTGTTAATAAATTTATTAATTTATACAATAATAATATAAATTGTATGATATTCATTAACAATAGAAGAAAATGTATCTCTCTTATGTATTAACAATCCTTACATGAATATCGAATAGTATGAAGGGACAATTGTTTGGGCTTTTTTCTACATGGACCAAGAATATTTATCTTTAACAAATGTTAATTACAATTATGACGTTTTCGAAATATGAACGAGAATTCATAATTATCAGAATTTTATTCATTTTTAGTGTATTTAAAATATCGTTTTTAGTTTTATGTTTATGAATTTGATAAATTTACAAAGTTTTATAAATCTTATTAAATTATTACAATTGTTTTTAATTAAATTAGTTTATTTCAAAATAAGTTTGTATTTGAAATTAAATATTTTAAATATACACAGTGTGAGGGAAAATTCTGAATGTTGTAAGTTTGTTGTTTGTATGCTGTTTGTATTTGTGACTCTCCTACTCAGATGGGATTGATATGTTTATTGATTGATTATTTGAATCTAATGAAAATTAATTTAATAAGATTATTTTTTGAATACTAATTAATTAAAAGTTTTATAATTAAAAATTTTAATAATATTTTTAGTATAGGATTTTAAATTATTGAATTTAATATATTTTAAAAAACTAATATTTATTTTAAAATTACTTAATGCATTTGTATCCAATAAAATTTTGAGAAATTAAAGTTAATATAATCTTTTCCTATTAATTAATTTAAAGATTTAGATATAACTACAAAAGCACATTAATCAAGAATGATACTTCCCGCAGAAATCGCTAGCGAAAATGATTGTGTTGTTAATAAATGTTTACACTCAAATTGTGATGTTGCTAATACACAGTAACGTTGTACAATAGTTTTCATCTAGAATTAAAATATATATTTACCACTCTTAAAATCCCTTCTCGCCCCCCAAATGTTGCGGGCACTTATGGTTGGGAACCACTACCCTAGTGGGTAATCACAATTTTGTTTTTTGCGACTACATGGTTAATTAACAATTCTGATGATAAATTTTCAATTGGTTTATTTATTGTCATCGGGATTACACATTTGTGGCGAATTTCAGTTCAATCAGACGGAAGTGAGTGAAAAATGGATTAAAAAATTCCACCCGAACAAAGATACAACTTGGCAAACTAATAAAAACGTAGAAATTTATTAAAAAGAATAATAATAATAATAATATCATTAATTAATATTTCAACCAAATTAATATTATAGTATTTAGTAAATAGTTTCATTAAATATCAGAATAATTAATTTATTTAATATTAATTAATTCTAATAAATAAGGAAAAAAATCAATTATACAGCAAATGTTTGTATAATTTTAATTTTTTTTCGTTTTTTACACTAACATAATTAATTCGATAAAATTCAGAAAATTTTCTCAAATAATTATGTTTAAAAAATATTTCCATTTATCTAAACATGAATATTATGAGCTGAATAATTCACTTACTCAAATGACAGTACTTATTATCGTGACGACCCCTTCATTATTTTTCTCTTCTAATTTTCATATTAATTATATAAAAAGACAATTTTTTTTTTAAAAATTATTTTTTTCAAAATAAATTAATTAAATAAAAATGAAATATAAAATCAATAATTAAAGACTAAAATTTATTTTACGAGTCCCAAAATTTTGATTGTATTAAATGATACATTCTTCCATTCCTGGATGTTCTTCTGAAAAGAATTAGTGTTAAATATTAAACGGAATGGTACTGAAACTTTTAGAACTTTATATACATAACTTTAAAAAAAAGTAAAAAGGTACTATGAAGAGAAACACAAAGATGTTATGATGGATTGTCACAGTGCCTGCGGTGGACTTGTGTGACAGTATTCAGAAGGATTTAGAAGATTTCAATAGCATTGATAAGAATATCGACAATGTTAAAATAGTGTCAGTAATAACCTTACAGTGAAATCGAAAACCAACAATATAGTGAAAGATAATCTCATGTAAATATTCAACTTTCATTGACATCAAGACTCGTTTATTGAAGAGACTCATCCAATGCTACTCCCTTTGAATTAGTTAATAAAGGTAAACAAGGTAGAGGAAAACAAGTGTCCCTATCACAATCAACCAAACTCAATTTTCAGATTGCGTTCCCTGGGGGAATGACCTTAGATACATCCACTTCTCATTACAAACGTACAATTTCTCCTTAGTGTCTCTTCTTCAAAGTTTGTTGCAACTGTTGACAAATTTCAACACAATTTATTCTATGTTGTTCAAACAGCTGAAAAAGAATCCATTTTTCAGTAACGCTTATCAAGCCCAATTCTTCGGTGATAATTCTGTGAACAACAATCTTAGATTTTCCAGTAATATTTTTTATCTCTCTACAACGTGGCGTTTTTAAGGCGAAAAAAAAATGATTGCGTGGCCAAACTGCCTAGAAAATAATACAGACGCAAGTTACTGATATACAGTATTGAAATAATATTGATCTAAAATACAAATCTAAAATTATTTAACAAGAATACAATAATACATATATGCGATTCCAAATTTATATCCACAGAAAATAAAATATAACAAAAAAAAACAAAAAAGTACTGAAATGTTTGAATATTTTGCAGCTCCTTCAAAAACGTTCGTTTAATTTTTATCACTACCTTAAAACACACATTATATACTGGGGAGCCGAAAATTGTTCAATAGCAATTTGATACAGATTTCCAAGAATATTTCCTGTAAAAACACATTTCAAATTTAAATTTAATAAATTTTAATAAATTCAAACAAACATTCAAATATTAATGCTAACAGATATTGATTATTTTTTTTATTTATAGCCAGCACAGTTATTAAGGAAAAATATGAAAAAATGTAGTGGACATCCGATTTATTAAATATTAAATTATTATTTTAAATACAAATCAAATATTATATATTATATTAAAATATTTTAGACATTTTATTTTAAAATAATGTTATTCACAAAACGAGATTCATTGAAACTGTTTAAAATTATAAAAAAAAATTATTTATTTATTATGATTATTAATTCGGTTATTTATTTGACAATTTTTATATTAAATTTTCTTCAAACGTAAAATTACTCAAACGAAGCGTTAAACAACTGAAATGTTTTTTATTACAATTTTTTAACGAACAGTAAATTTTTGTTTATTAGAGCATAAAATTTATTTATTTCACAAAACAAATCCATAGCAACAAGAGATTCAATTGGGAATAGAAAATGTTGGAACGTGAATAAATAAATAAATTACAGAGGAAACTAAATTGATTTATAAATTGATTTGAACGGATAAAATCTGAAAGATATTAACCCCTAGGAATGTTTAATTGAAATATATAAATAGTAAAGGTATCTATATTTGAAAGCTCTTCTCTCTAAGATTTATTACTTTTACCATGGAGGGACGAAGAATGTGTGTGAAAAAACAAAGATATACGAGGGGCCTCCAAAAGGTTCGTGAAAAAAGTGAAATTAATGTGGTTGCATGTGTATGTGTTACAATTACTTGTTGCCTTGTTTGTGTCGTCTTGTAGAGGTCAACCAATTATAAAATAGGACAGACGTGATTGGCTGACGATGTATTAGCTTTTTACCGAATTACTTATTCTCTTTTATTTCAGAATAAATGGAAGATGCAGTGTATGTTTAGCGTGCAATCGTTTATTTTCTGTCTAAAGAAGGAACATCGCCACCTAATATTATGCAACGTTTATCCTGTGTATTTGTTGGTGCAGCCATGTGACAAAGTGCCGTCTACAAGTGATTTCAGAGATTCGAGATTGGTAGACAATCGTTGGCGCCGACCAGTAACATCATCAACTGTGGAAATAACTTACTGGAAAGTACTTAAATCCATCTAGGTAAAAATTACTAACGCCCTTTCTTTATATAATATTCATTAAAGGTGTTGTAAATTATCTTCTTATACTGAAACTTCAATTTTGAGCATTTCCAATCCTTACGCTGATTCTTGAAACTCATACTTGAATTTGAAGATCTCAACATAAAATTCTGATTATCATTTCTTATTAAAATAGTAATTTTTAAAATGAAAACTGATTTCTTATTTGAAGGAGACAGAATTACAACAACTCGACATTTCTTCTGTCTCGTCTATTTTAACAGTTGAAAGTATTCGATTTCAAAGGATGTATCCACTCTTAACCGCTTACCAGAGACAATTACAGACTTGTTTTGCATTCATTCCTTAATTGCAGTTATCATAATTAGGAGCCTGGATAAAATGTGATGAAGGTTAGTCAGAATTTGATACAGTTGAGATGCGAAATTAGAATAAGGGTTGGATATAATCTTTCGTCATGAATTGAAAATGTTATATTTAATTTTATGTCTCTTCAATATTGCAAAGATTTTTTACCAAATTAACGTCTTGCAAATTGTAGTTTGGATTGTCAATTTTCATCTCTTATATTTAAGAAGAGGGTAGTGAAACATTCATCAATTTCAGAGGAATTGAGAAGCCCACATATTTTCTTAAAAACGTAATACTTTTGACTTAAAAAAATCCAAACCCTTAACCTTCTTTGTGTATGGTAAATAAAACATTTCTTTAATTGTAACGTCTTATATTTAACTCTTAGTTGACCGGTGTACCTATCACTACCAGAATTGAATTTGTTGATTAAAATTTTCTGAACTTTATTTTATATTAATTTTTTATATTAAAGATGTACAAAAAAAATAAAGTAAACTTTAGAAAAATTGAATCAAACCATTACGTAGAAAATTCAGCTCGAATTTGGTTTGGTACGGGAAAGTACGACGGTCAACTCAGGACAGAGCCGGTCTTTGGCCATAGCAACCTAAACGGCTTTAGTGGGCCCCGAGCTAATTCTAGGTGTAAATTAAAGTCTCGGACAATTCTTTTTCTTTAGTCAAAAAGTTTCTTTCAAAACACAAAACTTATTTTTTATTAAAATAAAGTTTCTTTCAAATTAAAATAATAAAATAATTTGAAAGAGATTTTTTAGTAATTACTTTTTTTCTTTTTTTTTAAATGTATTTATACATACGTATAATATATTGAAATTAGAAATAAAAATTCCAATTTCAAATTTTCTTTTTTATATTTTTAATTTAAATATTTTAAGATCTGGAACAGGAAAGTATCGTATGAATAAACAATACAGACAAAGTTATATGAACTACTGAAGTGTTACAAGAGGGTACAACAATTTAGAAGACGTCAAACTTTGGCAATCGTTATTTGCCTTCAGAATGTGCTGAGACGATCACATCCAAAATGGTATTCAGATTAAAGGTTACGATTTTATTTGAAAAAATACTGTGAGGTACATTTAATTATAATAACAATCCATTTTATAATGAATCCAGGCCTAAAAATGAAAGATAAAGAAAATGAAACCAATCAAAATGTTTATATAAAATATACTTATACAAATGTCCCTTTGATGTCCAATTGAGAATAGAAATTATATAAAATAATATTTTCTGCTTGTGAGGAATGTTTTGAATTGTGTGTTGATATTGTGCATGTAGAATGTTGATTGGGATTGTGCCTCTCCTACACAGATGGATGATTGGTATTTTCTTTGATTCATACTATTTAAAAATAATTTAATTCAATTTTAAAGTAAAAAGATTTTTAAATAATTATTGCAAGTATTATTTATTTTTAATGTAATTAAAAATTTTAATATATTAATTTAATATGTTCTATTTTTTAAAAAAATGTTTAGATTTAATTTTAACCAATTAGATTCTTTATAATTAATAATTTTTATTAACAGATTTTCATTTATTGAATTTAATTAGTTTGAAGGCAGAAATATATTGATCAAGAGAGATGTCAAATAGTGAATGCGCTTGTGATATTAATAAATGTTGTAAACCTCATATTGATGTTGTTAATACTACTCCTTAACACACATACATACACACATAACAATAGGATCATTTGTTAATATGAAATTGCATATTTTTGCATAAATTCTTTTTCAATTAATCAAAGTATTTAATCAAATTTTTAATCAAAATATTTTAAATAATAAATTTCAAATTACAAAAATCACATTTTTGTCAAAAAATTTCTTTTAATAATTGTAAAAGTAAAAAAAATACATTAAATTTTATTAAAAAATTCATGACAATAAATAAATATTTATAAAGATTGAATTTTTGTTTTAAATTAAAAAAAAATCAAAAACTAAATAAATATTTCAAAAATTTCATAAATTCTTTAATTATAAATATAAAGCATAATTTAAATAATTTCGTGCAAAAATTGTAAATGAATAAAAATTTTTTTTAAAAAATTAACTTTTTATTTTTTAAATTGTTTATTTCCATAATTTTAATATCCATTTATATTAACAAATGGATACATAATATTAATAAATAGATAGTACTAGTAGTTGAACCCATTCTACTTATTTTATAGGGTAGGTGTGGTATTTTTAGACTGTCAAAGTTTCTAGACCATCAGTGAACAATAAATGAGATATTTAGAAATCTCGGTTTAGATATTAGCACAAACATTTAACTTTGATGAAGGATCGAGCCTTTAAAGTTCGGGTAACTAAGAAACCATTGAAAATTGGCCTTGGAAAGGATCGTCATTTTCTCCATGAGTACTAGTCTAATCGGATTTCCACCTGCAGGATGCACTTAATAATGCAATGTCAATGTCAGCACAAATGCACCAAAAGACCATGATCATTGTAGGGTACTCTTAACAAATTTAATAAGGAAGTTTACGGTAGATTATGTAAAAATGGATTAAATAAACTGTTTTACCTTTCTAGTAATAAATCTTTAAATATTGAATAGTCTTCAACCATCTTCATTTTATATACAGACTCATCTTTCATCAAAATATGGAAATATTCATATACCGAATGTCATATTTTGTATAATGCGATATTTCCAGTGATTTTATTCAACATTTTCAAATGATACTAAAAGCTCTTTGCTTTCCTTTTAAAATGACATCAAATGATGAAACGTGTGGGGATGAATGATGTAAGATAAAACCGTATTCAGTCAACCGTGAAACAGGATTTGACGTGCTCAAACAAACATTTACTAGAAATATTGTACAAAGAAAAATTTTTTTGGCATTTTATTCTATTTTATATTTTAATTAATTTTGTGCATAAATATTATTTTATGGTCTGGCAGAATCTCGATGTCCCAATCAAAGAGCCTAAGACCATTTCGACAGTTGTTACGAACCTATAATTTTGGTTCCAGATTTCTAAACATGTATTTGATGAGAATAATGGATTTAAATGTTTTAACTCTTGTTTTCAAGGAAAATATTTTTATCTTTTATTTAAAACCGACATTCTAATTTCAGAACTTGTTCTTATTTCTATTAACCATTTCTTCGTGTCTCTACATCATATACGAATATAGATGACAAATTTTGATGAGATTTGTTGGAAAACACTTGTAGATTGTCAAGAGCCAGATGGTAATGAAAGTTTCTCATTATAATTTACAAAACATATTTTAGAATTATATTGTGAAAAGAATTTTATTTGTCTAATAAATTTATATATATATATATATATATATATTGATTATCATTCACTGACCAAATACGTTTACAAAATTTTATTATCATAAAACAATT
>MQRK01147676.1:0-10041 GCA_001938485.1 Girardia tigrina | reverse complement strand
GCGCACAGTGATTTTGCTCCATGACAATGCTCGGCCACATGTCGCAAAACAAGTAAAAAACACATTGGAAGCACTTAAATGGGAAATTCTACCGCATGTTGCCTATTCACCAGATTGTGTCCCATCAGATTATCATCTGTTCCGATCAATGCAAAAAAATCCAAAAAACTAAGTTATACACTTAATAGATAACTTGTTATTTTATCGGAATCCTATTTTGAAATTCTATATTTAAAAAAAATAAATTCTCTATTATTAATAAATTTATTTTTGAATCTATTTTTTAAATAAAAATGTTTTCGTTTATTTTTTTAAATAAAAAACCTTTATATTTAAAAAATTATATTTTGTCCCGACTAAAAATTCCCGATGAATTGTGTCCTGACCAATTGACGTCGACCCTAAGTACAAGACCGTCAAAAGATTCGGGATTAACCTGAAATAGTTACGGGATGTTGTGGAAACGAATTACAATGTTAGATAACGAATTAATGATTCCTAAACGGCAAAAACGATGAACATTTTGTGGCCTATCTGCTTGGTTAGTTTTACATGAAGGTCGATTTTTTTTAGCAAGTCATGAACTTTATTTGGTAAAACTTTAAATGAGTGTTGCATTTTGAACTTTCTCAACGTGGTAGTGTCATTGACAATGACCTTTACTCCAAACAGTTTGATCGACTCTATGACACACTTGCAGGGAAGTATACTTATCTTGTTTAAAGTGAGTTCGCTCTATCTGAATACAATAAAACCAAGATACTTACAAACATGCAAACAAAAATGAAGTTAAAAATAGAATCGTTTTAAAAATCTTCCGTATGTAGTGGCTATTGGTAGAGGTAGCCGATCATCCTGACTAACTGTCAATTCGATTAGGGTCGTTTCGACTAAGGTGATTGTAAAAATAATTATTCGATGTGAAAAACGAATAACTATTCTTACTGATAAGAAAATTGGCAAAAACAGAAAATAAGTAAATAAAATAACACTTAACCGTTAACAAAAAGTCAATGTCACAATCCAAGCAAAGAAAGAACAAAAGAAAATCACCTTAAATTCTATTAATTTTATTGAGAATAATAAATGTCCATAAATATTCGTTAAAGTCTTTTACAACATAAACGGTAAGTAATTATATACATTAATGATCTACATCAAATTATTGATCTTTATTTTAGAATTAAATTCTAAATACATATAATTATATCTGCCGGTATGTTATTAAAATTGTAAAATGTTCAAAGACAATATTTTCAAGTAGTAGTTTCTGAAGAAGTCATCTTTCTTGGTTCATTTCTTGAAATATAATATTGCAAACATTAACAAATGAAAAAAATGATCCTTCTGCCATAAATAAATAACTTTTGCAATGATCTTGTTTTTGGTGATAATTTAATACTGGAATAGTTTTCATTTAATTATTCGCCAAAGATCAATAACATGTTGGGTGAGTTTCCTGGTCATTTTAAAACAGGGATTCGGTGAGCTTGAAATGCTACATTGCTCGTATGAAGATTTTCTTGGAGCCAAGTTTTGTGACAGATATCATCATGGATAGGGAAAGATTCTTGAAGTTGAGGGATAAATATTGGTGTTAATAAAATTAATTTATTGTTTTGGAGTTTATGTTACCTTTCAAAACGTTAAAGCAATTACTATCAACAAAATTAATTCATCCCCAGAATATGACTTTGTGTTTTTTCCTTGTTTAATAAATTTCCTCGACTAACAGATTAATCGTGGATCTTCAATATCATATATTCAATTGTTTCCAATGTGACACATAGAATATACAGAGCAACTTCAACTAGTGGTTCTTGAGTGTCTGAGAATATTAAGTGATTATAGAGGACACCGTATCCAATGGGATCGTAAGCAAACACAGCATACAACACGCTCAAGACATTTCTAAGTACAGCGAACACTCAAATCAATCAAGGTTAAGTACAGAGACAAATGAAAGAAAGACCACATCATTCCTCGACCAATACACGCGGAGTTAGAGTAACACAGTGATACTTAGATTAGCACAATTAAATTACTTAAAAATTACATTTATTTTGACTGCTCTTTAGAAGAATAAATAATTATTTTTTTCCAAAATAATTTTTGATTATTTTAAGATTTAATTTATAAGATCAAATTAAAATTTTAAAATCAATTTTTATCGACTTTGTGTGAAAAATATTATCTTAGAAAAATTTATACTTTTTCTATTAATAACATTATAGAAAAAAGGATTTTCTGTGGCATACCAAAATTAAATTCAAAAGATGATTTAATTAAAGAATTTCTTTTAATAATAAACATGTTCCCCTTTGTTGTTTGTTTCTATGTTATTTATTAGATTTTTCTCTTTACATATTACTTCACAATATCTTAAATTAATTTCAAGTTTTTAAATTTTTTTTCAATTACAAATTTTCAATTTTTTCAATGGCTAATGAAATAAGTTTTGGACATTCAAAACGTAGCTTCGAAACTGATTTGTGCAAAAGCTTTGAATTTTGCATGCAGAGATCGAATGCACAAGAAGAGGTTTTTTGGAGGTGTTGTAAATAGGGACCGTTGAAGTATCCAGCACGAATAAAGACATTCGAGAGTGGAATTGTTCAGTAATTGACCTAGAATCAACATTCCAGTTTAGTTTGGAATTTAAAATTACTTCCCGTATTCATCGATGTGAAATTCAATTAATTTTCAAAAAATTGTCTGAGAATAAACATTTTAAAACAATTTATTTTTAATTAAATTATTAAAATTAAATTTTAAAATGTCTAAATTGGACATTTAGTATTAAATGTGATCAAATCTGATTGGCCTTATTATATCCTTACAAATTTAATATTTATAATTTTTTTAAATTTAGTTAATTTTTTTTGGATTTAAAGACGATTGGGAACTTTATTATCTTAAGCTATCTTGTTTTTTCATTAATCCTGACACACTTTGTCCTTCAGGAAACGTCAATTTATTTTATTTGTTTTTCAAATTTATATGTACTCATAAATAAATAAAACAAATATTCATATTCATTTGAAAATGACAATAATATTATTAGTCCGAATCCGGAAAATACCGGATGGCTTTCGTACAAATAAGTTTATATATATATATATATATATACTTACCGGATTTATTTGTGTCACTTTATATCTTTCAATTTATCTCAGTTCCTAACCTAACTTAACAACAACAATCCAAGAATTATTTTCAACTTGTTCAACCAAAGAATCAATTCAAAATTCATACAAAAATATTTTCTGTTTGTAGTTTATTATAATTATAATTCTATTACATTATTTTAATTTATTAATTTTATTTTATTGTTAAAAGTAGGCTCACCTATCACTAAGATACTGTTCATCGTTTAGCTTACTTGTACTGTATACAAGCCATTCAAACACTGCATTTTCCATATCAACATGTAAAAGTTTTTTTCAGTTTTCCAATTTCGGGAACTTTCGATTTTCTCTTTTCTTCTTGATTCTTGTTTACTTCGCTGAATTTTGTTATATTTTAATCTGTAGATGTTTTTACGATTTTTTTTCATATAATCAATCTGTTCTTTGTTATATTATAAGAGAAAGTTTTTTCTTTTAGTTGATTATATTAATTTTCGATTTTTAAACATCTACATATTTTTTTAAATATCAAATTACTTTGGACGGAAATGTTTTTAGACGAAGCGCACTTTCAAATGGAAGGATATTTAAACAAGACAAATTGTCTAATTTGGGAACAGAAAATCTTCACTGTGCTATTGTTAAACATGTACATCCGAAAAGGTTAATAGTTGTCTGTGTAATTTCATTTGAAATGATAATTGATACAATTATTTTTTTAACTGTTTATTTGAGTGTTGTTCGCGATAAAATGGTTCCTTATTTATATAGTTTAGATAAATAAGAGATTATTGGCTTATGTAATGTAATACGTTACTGTAGAAGACGTTGACTGATTTTTTACACCAGATTTGAATACTTGTAAATTATCTTCTTTGATTCAAAGATGATATCGATAGAACTATTGTCGTATTGAAGTAAGAATTCAAAAACTCGATTCTGATATTTTACAAAGAATAATTTTAGCTTCGGCTAAGAAATTCAATTTCTTCTGAAGGAAATCATTTTGAAAATCCTTTATATTAGTAAATTTCATTTTATTGCATAAAGTTGTTTATGTTCACTTTAGAGTATTTGTTATCTTTGTTAAGTCGTTTAGAATTACTTAATCTACAGAAGTAGACCACATCTAAAATATTTTCTACAATTTATCAATAGAAACTTCATGTAATAAATCAATACTAGATTATAAAAGTTTTTTTAATTAATTTTCATGAGTTATAACGAAAACTTAAATTTAAAAAAATAGCAAATGTATTCTCTGTCTCTGTTATTTGTTTCATTAAATTGTAAAAATTTTTGAAAGATGTCTGAAAATTGTTCACTCGATGAATTGTAGATCCACAAGTACCTGGACAAGCATGTGATTGGACAGGAGAATGTCAAGAAAATCTTATCAGTTCAAGTGTATTCACATTATCACAGAATTCATTCAAATCTCGCAAAATGGACAGACGTTCCAGGGGCAATCATTTCCTCGGCCAAAACAGATGGTGCAGCTCAAACAGAAATTTCTAAATGTAAATTTTATTTAGTTCTACAATTCATAATATTCCATTCAATATTTTTACTTTCTTTCTTAAACAAAATGGCTGTTCAGATAATTAGCTTATGTTTTTAGTTTTACACTGGTTCAAATACTGCTATTTTCTTCAAAAAAATTGAAATTTTTACAACCAGGACTTCTAAATGTTTCTATGTTGGGAAATTTTTATTATTTATAGAAAACTTTAGTTTTAATTTTTTTTATTTTCATTTTTTTACAATTAATATTGAATAGTTTTTTAATTCCAATTTTTCGGAAAAACAATAAATTTGTAGAATTGAAATGAGCGTATGGTAAAGTATACTATCGTTCAAATAACTCATTTGTGGGAAATAGTGCATAAATAATCGAGAACGCACAATTTAAAAAATATTGTAATATTCATTCACATTTACAAATTTTATTTCAATTTTAAAAACTAATTTGAAATTTTTACGATATAATTTACTTAAATTTCGTTTTTCAAATATAATCACTAAGCATGTGTCGATGTGTTTTAGTCATAAAAAAATCATTAGAGATTTCTTTGCTGTATGTAATTACTGTATATAATTTTTTTCTATTATAAAGCAAGTATAATATGTTTATTGTTGCTATTAAATATAAGTTTCAAAAATGTCTTCTTCTGAAATTTCATGACATCACTGTTAAGAGAACTCAGACATTTGACAGAACATTTATTACATTCATATTTCTTATCATCTTTATGATGATCAATAGTATTGCTTTCACTTAGATCCATCAATCAATTTTCAATATCTCCCATTATAATCTGAACTAACTTGAGAAGATTATTTTATTTAAAAATATTTAATTTAAATTTTATTGGCTTAAATAAAATATTTTTATAGTCATTTTTAAACATTAATTTGATTTTAGTTATTTAAAAATTTACAAAAATAAAATCAATAAAATTATTTAAAAATTGCAATAATAAAAATTTAAAATTTGGATATTATATCTAAATTTAAATAAGTTAGTTTCAGATTATAAGAAATTAAATATTGATAATCCATCTGGTTAGGAGAGGCACAATCCGAAATCAACACACAATATTTAAACATGCAAACATTACACAAACACATCCACACACCAAATATTCCTCACAAACACAACCACGAACCTAATATACGTCAAGTTCAAAATAGGAAGAACGTAGATAGTTGTCCCCAAAATATATCTTGTGCTCTTGAACTTGCAAATAATAAAACGTAGTTACATCAGATTTGCGCATTTAAAACATAATAACTTAAAACGTACTTAAAATAAATATAAGACCGTTATAAGTAACATAGTACCAGAGAATAATGCCCGGTTAGCAGGTTAAAATCTATGTATCAATATAATTATGAAAAAATCGGTTGTTTTAATAAACAAAGAAAAAAATCTGTACTCTTGTGTAAAAAAATAAAACAATACGTCTGCAAATCCACTGAACCTTTTATTATATAAAAATAAATGATAGTTAGTCGATGAAAATTATAATGATAATAAAGGATTTCTAATTTTATTTTTGCAAAAAAATTTAGACATAAAGAGATTCTATCAATAAATAACTTATTTGCGACACAGAACAATTACGCGAAAGATTTAAATGGCAATTAAGATAATTTGTAGAGTACTATAATTCAAATTAGAGCGTAACTTTTTTCATAAGTATTCATGAGAAGAGAAGATTCTTTTCGATTCCACAGACGTTGGGCCTTATATCACAGTCATTTCTCACCCATGGATGTAATTTAAACATATCTCCGAGTATTAATATTTTTGTTCATTTAATCATTTGGCATTTAGGGTTACGTTTATCGATTCCTTGTAATCATGTATGTAAATTCAATCTAGAATTTCCGAAAAAAATATTTCTAATAATATACAACAGTGGTGGCCAACCTTTTTTGCGCCGCGACACCTTTTTGTAAACGGAAAAATTTCGCGACACCCATATGCCTTTGCATTAAATTTTTGGTGAAATGTTACATTTGGTGAATTGTAACAAGGCGTTAGTAGTATGATAAAACAATTACTTACACGTAAAAATCTTTTTAAAAATCACCCTAGGGTGTCGCGACACCCAGTTTGGCCACCACTGATAAACAATATTAAAAAACTGTATTTGAAACGTCAATCTAAATTCTTTTATAAAATGATACATATTATTAAATAAAATGAAACATTGCGAATCATATTGTAATTTGCATTTGAAATGATATCATTTTAACATTTGTAATATGAATTATATCATATGTACTCGTGAGATCGTCAATACAGACAAGCCTTTAGGATCCATCCGTTTATTTAAAAAGTTGTGTGATAGATAACTTGTTTAATCATCTACCAAATTGGCATACATACACATAATATGTTCTCGGGTGTGTAACTTTTGGCTGTTTTCCATGTTGCTATGCAACTGTTAATTGATTATCCTCTATTACGTAACCACGTATGAGTCACTACTTTCTATACCAATATATAAATATACTTTTGTTCTTTTTCACTCGACAATAAATAATTGCAGTAAAACTAAAATGGTGAATTGATGTGACACGGTTCAATTGTTACAATATGCTATACTAATGAATATGAAACAATAATAAATATTATGTGTAAAGCAACTAAAATATTACAAATAACTAAATATAATACAATATTAATATATGATTATTAACAAATCAATAATTTGTAACGTTAATTGATTCAAATATAGTAAACTTAATCGAATCTTAATATCCTGGAAATGTTCGAGGTTTAGCGACATTTGAAAAAGGTTGTTATTATTCTGCGGGAATACTATTTTTTAGCTATAAACATAAAAGTGTAATTGTTGAGGTTTAGAATAAACTAAGCGCCATAAACTAAACGAACGATCAATTTTGAAATTAGTAAACTATGAGGTTTCATTAATGAATTCTGGTTCCAACTTTTTATTTAATTTAACTATTATCGAAAAAGACGTCCAAGGTCATCTGTGATATTGGTATATATTTGTATCTATGGAGGGCCACAGGTGAAGGCAAGGTGGGGGCACTTGCCACCCCGTGGACAAATAATGTTTTGAAAAATTGAAAAAAAATATTTCACTAAGAAATTGGAAAATTATAATTGGATGCTAGAACGATATTAGCTGCTAAAATCTTAAAAAAATATATTAGATAAATAGACTGAGAAAAAAGTACATTCCGAAAATTCTATTATAAAAATAAATTAATAATCAAATAAATAAATACCAAGGAATTAAAGATTATTTTTGCAAAGATTTTTACGCTCTGATGGCCAGGAAAATAAATGGTGTACAAAAACCTATTTAGGAACAATATCCTATGACAAATACCTTTGAAAAAACATACCTGTTCTGATAACAATCAATTTGAATACTTTTTTTGTAATGTTGTTTTTTGGGCATGTTGTTGTTTATTAATGTGTTTTTTTTATAATTTTGAATTTTCAGAGAACAAAACTGAATAATTAAATAAATTGCTATTTTCAAAACATTCTACCCGGAAGTTTTAAATTTTGCCCCCTAGAAAAATTCTACACAAGGAAAGTTTTTTGCCCCCCCTGGAAAAATTCCTGTGGGCGCCTATGTTTGTATCTTTCTATGAATTTAAGTTAAATTCACAGTAAAATTTGAAGTGTCCTAAATCTTAAACATGTCTGTAGAAAGAAATATAAATCATTTTTATCAAGAAAAGTCACAGTTTCAAGGCAAAACATCGTTATTTTCCCTTATGCCTGATTTGTCTACGAATTAATGTAGAAAGAAGATCTTTGTATATTTTTCTTCTCTTGAATTATTCCAGATTCTTAATCTTGTAAAGACTTTTGAAAAACTTTGCTAACCATGTGATCTATACATAAATATTTTATTTACATTAATATTGGTTCACTAATAAAAATTGTTACACTGCTTTTATTCTTCTGAAATTGATTTATAATGCAATTAATATATGCATTACATTTTTTTCATTAAACTATTTATAGTTTTGGTTGTCAAGTTACCAACTAGTGTTACTAACCTTTAATTCTTATATATTTGTATAATTTTTGGTCAAGTTTCATTCAATGATTAAAATATATTCTTCTATGTAATCCATAGCAACTCTATATTAATTAAAAAATATATCGTTTCGAAAGGTCAGTTATTTTATAAAGTTTAGAAATTAAAATTGTCTCTTAGTTTGTCCAATGATACTATTTAAGATAATATTTTAGTAAATTGTTCTGATAAATATATTGTTTTATGTCCAATAATAAAAAGAAAGATATTAAAAACTTGTATCAAATAATAAAAGAGAGATTGGTTATATTAAATAATAGATCAATATCTATTTGGAAACAAAATTAAAACATAAATAAATTAATAAAATTGCTTTTTGAATTTGTTAGTTTCGTGATAATTCTCAGTTGAAAAATCAGAAGTTGACATTTAAAAAAATATTTAATAACAAAATAAAATATTTTTTAAAAAGTTTCTTTGAATAAATTTCTGAGGAACACTTTTCACTTTTTCTCACAAACTATTTATACATAAAATAATGAATTTGAAATATAGATACATAAATTAATATTTCGTTTATTTGAAAAAAAATTATAAATATTAAATTTATAGTCTTATTAAATTTTGCTGTATATTTTATTATTTTTATTTTATTATTTTATTTTATTATTTTAATATTTTATTATTTTTGAAAAATCTTTATTTTAACTTAACTAACGCAAATCTGTTTTATTTCGTGATTTAATTGTGTTTTCAAATTTATTACTTCAAATTCTATTAAAAATATTTTGTTTCAATTTTTATTAAAAACATATTTTATTTCAAATATTATTAAAATATTGCATATTAATTTTGCTATCAAAAATATTTTTATTAAAAATATTGTACCTCCAACTTTAAGTTTTGCATTTTAATATACAAAAGTCTATATCAAAATTCATTGACATCTTTAATTTAAATTTTTTAATTTAATTTATAATAATTTTTTAATTTTAGAATTTTGAATAAACTTATTATTTTCTAATCGTAAAATTCTTATATTTTAATTTATGATAAATTTTAAAATGTTTTGGAAATTTCTTTGTTAGATTTTAAATTAAAAAATTTATACGAATTTCCAAAAATCCTTACAGAATTATTAATATAAATATAAATAGATTTGACAGAAAAACTACAAAGTTTCTCACGATAACTTTCTTTTGTCGTTTGAAAGTCGATTATTAGTAATCGACGGTTTTTCTGAAATTATCAGTTCAAACAAATTTCGGATAAGTTGTTTTTTCTCAAATAATATTGTAATCCAGTATCCTACAAATATCGAATATATTTAATATTACATTTTCTATGAACTTATCCAATATATTTGAAATTTT
>MQRK01147675.1:0-10041 GCA_001938485.1 Girardia tigrina | reverse complement strand
GCGCACAGTGATTTTGCTCCATGACAATGCTCGGCCACATGTCGCAAAACAAGTAAAAAACACATTGGAAGCACTTAAATGGGAAATTCTACCGCATGTTGCCTATTCACCAGATTGTGTCCCATCAGATTATCATCTGTTCCGATCAATGCAAAAAAATCCAAAAAACTAAGTTATACACTTAATAGATAACTTGTTATTTTATCGGAATCCTATTTTGAAATTCTATATTTAAAAAAAATAAATTCTCTATTATTAATAAATTTATTTTTGAATCTATTTTTTAAATAAAAATGTTTTCGTTTATTTTTTTAAATAAAAAACCTTTATATTTAAAAAATTATATTTTGTCCCGACTAAAAATTCCCGATGAATTGTGTCCTGACCAATTGACGTCGACCCTAAGTACAAGACCGTCAAAAGATTCGGGATTAACCTGAAATAGTTACGGGATGTTGTGGAAACGAATTACAATGTTAGATAACGAATTAATGATTCCTAAACGGCAAAAACGATGAACATTTTGTGGCCTATCTGCTTGGTTAGTTTTACATGAAGGTCGATTTTTTTTAGCAAGTCATGAACTTTATTTGGTAAAACTTTAAATGAGTGTTGCATTTTGAACTTTCTCAACGTGGTAGTGTCATTGACAATGACCTTTACTCCAAACAGTTTGATCGACTCTATGACACACTTGCAGGGAAGTATACTTATCTTGTTTAAAGTGAGTTCGCTCTATCTGAATACAATAAAACCAAGATACTTACAAACATGCAAACAAAAATGAAGTTAAAAATAGAATCGTTTTAAAAATCTTCCGTATGTAGTGGCTATTGGTAGAGGTAGCCGATCATCCTGACTAACTGTCAATTCGATTAGGGTCGTTTCGACTAAGGTGATTGTAAAAATAATTATTCGATGTGAAAAACGAATAACTATTCTTACTGATAAGAAAATTGGCAAAAACAGAAAATAAGTAAATAAAATAACACTTAACCGTTAACAAAAAGTCAATGTCACAATCCAAGCAAAGAAAGAACAAAAGAAAATCACCTTAAATTCTATTAATTTTATTGAGAATAATAAATGTCCATAAATATTCGTTAAAGTCTTTTACAACATAAACGGTAAGTAATTATATACATTAATGATCTACATCAAATTATTGATCTTTATTTTAGAATTAAATTCTAAATACATATAATTATATCTGCCGGTATGTTATTAAAATTGTAAAATGTTCAAAGACAATATTTTCAAGTAGTAGTTTCTGAAGAAGTCATCTTTCTTGGTTCATTTCTTGAAATATAATATTGCAAACATTAACAAATGAAAAAAATGATCCTTCTGCCATAAATAAATAACTTTTGCAATGATCTTGTTTTTGGTGATAATTTAATACTGGAATAGTTTTCATTTAATTATTCGCCAAAGATCAATAACATGTTGGGTGAGTTTCCTGGTCATTTTAAAACAGGGATTCGGTGAGCTTGAAATGCTACATTGCTCGTATGAAGATTTTCTTGGAGCCAAGTTTTGTGACAGATATCATCATGGATAGGGAAAGATTCTTGAAGTTGAGGGATAAATATTGGTGTTAATAAAATTAATTTATTGTTTTGGAGTTTATGTTACCTTTCAAAACGTTAAAGCAATTACTATCAACAAAATTAATTCATCCCCAGAATATGACTTTGTGTTTTTTCCTTGTTTAATAAATTTCCTCGACTAACAGATTAATCGTGGATCTTCAATATCATATATTCAATTGTTTCCAATGTGACACATAGAATATACAGAGCAACTTCAACTAGTGGTTCTTGAGTGTCTGAGAATATTAAGTGATTATAGAGGACACCGTATCCAATGGGATCGTAAGCAAACACAGCATACAACACGCTCAAGACATTTCTAAGTACAGCGAACACTCAAATCAATCAAGGTTAAGTACAGAGACAAATGAAAGAAAGACCACATCATTCCTCGACCAATACACGCGGAGTTAGAGTAACACAGTGATACTTAGATTAGCACAATTAAATTACTTAAAAATTACATTTATTTTGACTGCTCTTTAGAAGAATAAATAATTATTTTTTTCCAAAATAATTTTTGATTATTTTAAGATTTAATTTATAAGATCAAATTAAAATTTTAAAATCAATTTTTATCGACTTTGTGTGAAAAATATTATCTTAGAAAAATTTATACTTTTTCTATTAATAACATTATAGAAAAAAGGATTTTCTGTGGCATACCAAAATTAAATTCAAAAGATGATTTAATTAAAGAATTTCTTTTAATAATAAACATGTTCCCCTTTGTTGTTTGTTTCTATGTTATTTATTAGATTTTTCTCTTTACATATTACTTCACAATATCTTAAATTAATTTCAAGTTTTTAAATTTTTTTTCAATTACAAATTTTCAATTTTTTCAATGGCTAATGAAATAAGTTTTGGACATTCAAAACGTAGCTTCGAAACTGATTTGTGCAAAAGCTTTGAATTTTGCATGCAGAGATCGAATGCACAAGAAGAGGTTTTTTGGAGGTGTTGTAAATAGGGACCGTTGAAGTATCCAGCACGAATAAAGACATTCGAGAGTGGAATTGTTCAGTAATTGACCTAGAATCAACATTCCAGTTTAGTTTGGAATTTAAAATTACTTCCCGTATTCATCGATGTGAAATTCAATTAATTTTCAAAAAATTGTCTGAGAATAAACATTTTAAAACAATTTATTTTTAATTAAATTATTAAAATTAAATTTTAAAATGTCTAAATTGGACATTTAGTATTAAATGTGATCAAATCTGATTGGCCTTATTATATCCTTACAAATTTAATATTTATAATTTTTTTAAATTTAGTTAATTTTTTTTGGATTTAAAGACGATTGGGAACTTTATTATCTTAAGCTATCTTGTTTTTTCATTAATCCTGACACACTTTGTCCTTCAGGAAACGTCAATTTATTTTATTTGTTTTTCAAATTTATATGTACTCATAAATAAATAAAACAAATATTCATATTCATTTGAAAATGACAATAATATTATTAGTCCGAATCCGGAAAATACCGGATGGCTTTCGTACAAATAAGTTTATATATATATATATATATATACTTACCGGATTTATTTGTGTCACTTTATATCTTTCAATTTATCTCAGTTCCTAACCTAACTTAACAACAACAATCCAAGAATTATTTTCAACTTGTTCAACCAAAGAATCAATTCAAAATTCATACAAAAATATTTTCTGTTTGTAGTTTATTATAATTATAATTCTATTACATTATTTTAATTTATTAATTTTATTTTATTGTTAAAAGTAGGCTCACCTATCACTAAGATACTGTTCATCGTTTAGCTTACTTGTACTGTATACAAGCCATTCAAACACTGCATTTTCCATATCAACATGTAAAAGTTTTTTTCAGTTTTCCAATTTCGGGAACTTTCGATTTTCTCTTTTCTTCTTGATTCTTGTTTACTTCGCTGAATTTTGTTATATTTTAATCTGTAGATGTTTTTACGATTTTTTTTCATATAATCAATCTGTTCTTTGTTATATTATAAGAGAAAGTTTTTTCTTTTAGTTGATTATATTAATTTTCGATTTTTAAACATCTACATATTTTTTTAAATATCAAATTACTTTGGACGGAAATGTTTTTAGACGAAGCGCACTTTCAAATGGAAGGATATTTAAACAAGACAAATTGTCTAATTTGGGAACAGAAAATCTTCACTGTGCTATTGTTAAACATGTACATCCGAAAAGGTTAATAGTTGTCTGTGTAATTTCATTTGAAATGATAATTGATACAATTATTTTTTTAACTGTTTATTTGAGTGTTGTTCGCGATAAAATGGTTCCTTATTTATATAGTTTAGATAAATAAGAGATTATTGGCTTATGTAATGTAATACGTTACTGTAGAAGACGTTGACTGATTTTTTACACCAGATTTGAATACTTGTAAATTATCTTCTTTGATTCAAAGATGATATCGATAGAACTATTGTCGTATTGAAGTAAGAATTCAAAAACTCGATTCTGATATTTTACAAAGAATAATTTTAGCTTCGGCTAAGAAATTCAATTTCTTCTGAAGGAAATCATTTTGAAAATCCTTTATATTAGTAAATTTCATTTTATTGCATAAAGTTGTTTATGTTCACTTTAGAGTATTTGTTATCTTTGTTAAGTCGTTTAGAATTACTTAATCTACAGAAGTAGACCACATCTAAAATATTTTCTACAATTTATCAATAGAAACTTCATGTAATAAATCAATACTAGATTATAAAAGTTTTTTTAATTAATTTTCATGAGTTATAACGAAAACTTAAATTTAAAAAAATAGCAAATGTATTCTCTGTCTCTGTTATTTGTTTCATTAAATTGTAAAAATTTTTGAAAGATGTCTGAAAATTGTTCACTCGATGAATTGTAGATCCACAAGTACCTGGACAAGCATGTGATTGGACAGGAGAATGTCAAGAAAATCTTATCAGTTCAAGTGTATTCACATTATCACAGAATTCATTCAAATCTCGCAAAATGGACAGACGTTCCAGGGGCAATCATTTCCTCGGCCAAAACAGATGGTGCAGCTCAAACAGAAATTTCTAAATGTAAATTTTATTTAGTTCTACAATTCATAATATTCCATTCAATATTTTTACTTTCTTTCTTAAACAAAATGGCTGTTCAGATAATTAGCTTATGTTTTTAGTTTTACACTGGTTCAAATACTGCTATTTTCTTCAAAAAAATTGAAATTTTTACAACCAGGACTTCTAAATGTTTCTATGTTGGGAAATTTTTATTATTTATAGAAAACTTTAGTTTTAATTTTTTTTATTTTCATTTTTTTACAATTAATATTGAATAGTTTTTTAATTCCAATTTTTCGGAAAAACAATAAATTTGTAGAATTGAAATGAGCGTATGGTAAAGTATACTATCGTTCAAATAACTCATTTGTGGGAAATAGTGCATAAATAATCGAGAACGCACAATTTAAAAAATATTGTAATATTCATTCACATTTACAAATTTTATTTCAATTTTAAAAACTAATTTGAAATTTTTACGATATAATTTACTTAAATTTCGTTTTTCAAATATAATCACTAAGCATGTGTCGATGTGTTTTAGTCATAAAAAAATCATTAGAGATTTCTTTGCTGTATGTAATTACTGTATATAATTTTTTTCTATTATAAAGCAAGTATAATATGTTTATTGTTGCTATTAAATATAAGTTTCAAAAATGTCTTCTTCTGAAATTTCATGACATCACTGTTAAGAGAACTCAGACATTTGACAGAACATTTATTACATTCATATTTCTTATCATCTTTATGATGATCAATAGTATTGCTTTCACTTAGATCCATCAATCAATTTTCAATATCTCCCATTATAACCTGAACTAACTTGAGAAGATTATTTTATTTAAAAATATTTAATTTAAATTTTATTGGCTTAAATAAAATCTTTTTATAGTCATTTTTAAACATTAATTTGATTTTAGTTATTTAAAAATTTACAAAAATAAAATCAATAAAATTATTTAAAAATTGCAATAATAAAAATTAAAAATTTGGATATTATATCTAAATTTAAATAAGTTAGTTTCAGATTATAAGAAATTAAATATTGATAATCCATTTGGTTAGGAGAGGCACAATCCGAAATCAACACACAACATTTAAACATGCAAACATTACACAAACACATCCACACACCAAATATTCCTCACAAACACAACCACGAACCTAATATACATCAAGTTCAAAATAGGAAGAACGTAGATAGTTGTCCCCAAAATATATCTTGTGCTCTTGAACTTGCAAATAATAAAACGTAGTTACATCAGATTTGCGCATTTAAAACATAATAACTTAAAACGTACTTAAAATAAATATAAGACCGTTATAAGTAACATAGTACCAGAGAATAATGCCCGGTTAGCAGGTTAAAATCTATGTATCAATATAATTATGAAAAAATCGGTTGTTTTAATAAACAAAGAAAAAAATCTGTACTCTTGTGTAAAAAAATAAAACAATACGTCTGCAAATCCACTGAACCTTTTATTATATAAAAATAAATGATAGTTAGTCGATGAAAATTATAATGATAATAAAGGATTTCTAATTTTATTTTTGCAAAAAAATTTAGACATAAAGAGATTCTATCAATAAATAACTTATTTGCGACACAGAACAATTACGCGAAAGATTTAAATGGCAATTAAGATAATTTGTAGAGTACTATAATTCAAATTAGAGCGTAACTTTTTTCATAAGTATTCATGAGAAGAGAAGATTCTTTTCGATTCCACAGACGTTGGGCCTTATATCACAGTCATTTCTCACCCATGGATGTAATTTAAACATATCTCCGAGTATTAATATTTTTGTTCATTTAATCATTTGGCATTTAGGGTTACGTTTATCGATTCCTTGTAATCATGTATGTAAATTCAATCTAGAATTTCCGAAAAAAATATTTCTAATAATATACAACAGTGGTGGCCAACCTTTTTTGCGCCGCGACACCTTTTTGTAAACGGAAAAATTTCGCGACACCCATATGCCTTTGCATTAAATTTTTGGTGAAATGTTACATTTGGTGAATTGTAACAAGGCGTTAGTAGTATGATAAAACAATTACTTACACGTAAAAATCTTTTTAAAAATCACCCTAGGGTGTCGCGACACCCAGTTTGGCCACCACTGATAAACAATATTAAAAAACTGTATTTGAAACGTCAATCTAAATTCTTTTATAAAATGATACATATTATTAAATAAAATGAAACATTGCGAATCATATTGTAATTTGCATTTGAAATGATATCATTTTAACATTTGTAATATGAATTATATCATATGTACTCGTGAGATCGTCAATACAGACAAGCCTTTAGGATCCATCCGTTTATTTAAAAAGTTGTGTGATAGATAACTTGTTTAATCATCTACCAAATTGGCATACATACACATAATATGTTCTCGGGTGTGTAACTTTTGGCTGTTTTCCATGTTGCTATGCAACTGTTAATTGATTATCCTCTATTACGTAACCACGTATGAGTCACTACTTTCTATACCAATATATAAATATACTTTTGTTCTTTTTCACTCGACAATAAATAATTGCAGTAAAACTAAAATGGTGAATTGATGTGACACGGTTCAATTGTTACAATATGCTATACTAATGAATATGAAACAATAATAAATATTATGTGTAAAGCAACTAAAATATTACAAATAACTAAATATAATACAATATTAATATATGATTATTAACAAATCAATAATTTGTAACGTTAATTGATTCAAATATAGTAAACTTAATCGAATCTTAATATCCTGGAAATGTTCGAGGTTTAGCGACATTTGAAAAAGGTTGTTATTATTCTGCGGGAATACTATTTTTTAGCTATAAACATAAAAGTGTAATTGTTGAGGTTTAGAATAAACTAAGCGCCATAAACTAAACGAACGATCAATTTTGAAATTAGTAAACTATGAGGTTTCATTAATGAATTCTGGTTCCAACTTTTTATTTAATTTAACTATTATCGAAAAAGACGTCCAAGGTCATCTGTGATATTGGTATATATTTGTATCTATGGAGGGCCACAGGTGAAGGCAAGGTGGGGGCACTTGCCACCCCGTGGACAAATAATGTTTTGAAAAATTGAAAAAAAATATTTCACTAAGAAATTGGAAAATTATAATTGGATGCTAGAACGATATTAGCTGCTAAAATCTTAAAAAAATATATTAGATAAATAGACTGAGAAAAAAGTACATTCCGAAAATTCTATTATAAAAATAAATTAATAATCAAATAAATAAATACCAAGGAATTAAAGATTATTTTTGCAAAGATTTTTACGCTCTGATGGCCAGGAAAATAAATGGTGTACAAAAACCTATTTAGGAACAATATCCTATGACAAATACCTTTGAAAAAACATACCTGTTCTGATAACAATCAATTTGAATACTTTTTTTGTAATGTTGTTTTTTGGGCATGTTGTTGTTTATTAATGTGTTTTTTTTATAATTTTGAATTTTCAGAGAACAAAACTGAATAATTAAATAAATTGCTATTTTCAAAACATTCTACCCGGAAGTTTTAAATTTTGCCCCCTAGAAAAATTCTACACAAGGAAAGTTTTTTGCCCCCCCTGGAAAAATTCCTGTGGGCGCCTATGTTTGTATCTTTCTATGAATTTAAGTTAAATTCACAGTAAAATTTGAAGTGTCCTAAATCTTAAACATGTCTGTAGAAAGAAATATAAATCATTTTTATCAAGAAAAGTCACAGTTTCAAGGCAAAACATCGTTATTTTCCCTTATGCCTGATTTGTCTACGAATTAATGTAGAAAGAAGATCTTTGTATATTTTTCTTCTCTTGAATTATTCCAGATTCTTAATCTTGTAAAGACTTTTGAAAAACTTTGCTAACCATGTGATCTATACATAAATATTTTATTTACATTAATATTGGTTCACTAATAAAAATTGTTACACTGCTTTTATTCTTCTGAAATTGATTTATAATGCAATTAATATATGCATTACATTTTTTTCATTAAACTATTTATAGTTTTGGTTGTCAAGTTACCAACTAGTGTTACTAACCTTTAATTCTTATATATTTGTATAATTTTTGGTCAAGTTTCATTCAATGATTAAAATATATTCTTCTATGTAATCCATAGCAACTCTATATTAATTAAAAAATATATCGTTTCGAAAGGTCAGTTATTTTATAAAGTTTAGAAATTAAAATTGTCTCTTAGTTTGTCCAATGATACTATTTAAGATAATATTTTAGTAAATTGTTCTGATAAATATATTGTTTTATGTCCAATAATAAAAAGAAAGATATTAAAAACTTGTATCAAATAATAAAAGAGAGATTGGTTATATTAAATAATAGATCAATATCTATTTGGAAACAAAATTAAAACATAAATAAATTAATAAAATTGCTTTTTGAATTTGTTAGTTTCGTGATAATTCTCAGTTGAAAAATCAGAAGTTGACATTTAAAAAAATATTTAATAACAAAATAAAATATTTTTTAAAAAGTTTCTTTGAATAAATTTCTGAGGAACACTTTTCACTTTTTCTCACAAACTATTTATACATAAAATAATGAATTTGAAATATAGATACATAAATTAATATTTCGTTTATTTGAAAAAAAATTATAAATATTAAATTTATAGTCTTATTAAATTTTGCTGTATATTTTATTATTTTTATTTTATTATTTTATTTTATTATTTTAATATTTTATTATTTTTGAAAAATCTTTATTTTAACTTAACTAACGCAAATCTGTTTTATTTCGTGATTTAATTGTGTTTTCAAATTTATTACTTCAAATTCTATTAAAAATATTTTGTTTCAATTTTTATTAAAAACATATTTTATTTCAAATATTATTAAAATATTGCATATTAATTTTGCTATCAAAAATATTTTTATTAAAAATATTGTACCTCCAACTTTAAGTTTTGCATTTTAATATACAAAAGTCTATATCAAAATTCATTGACATCTTTAATTTAAATTTTTTAATTTAATTTATAATAATTTTTTAATTTTAGAATTTTGAATAAACTTATTATTTTCTAATCGTAAAATTCTTATATTTTAATTTATGATAAATTTTAAAATGTTTTGGAAATTTCTTTGTTAGATTTTAAATTAAAAAATTTATACGAATTTCCAAAAATCCTTACAGAATTATTAATATAAATATAAATAGATTTGACAGAAAAACTACAAAGTTTCTCACGATAACTTTCTTTTGTCGTTTGAAAGTCGATTATTAGTAATCGACGGTTTTTCTGAAATTATCAGTTCAAACAAATTTCGGATAAGTTGTTTTTTCTCAAATAATATTGTAATCCAGTATCCTACAAATATCGAATATATTTAATATTACATTTTCTATGAACTTATCCAATATATTTGAAATTTT
>MQRK01147662.1:0-13057 GCA_001938485.1 Girardia tigrina | reverse complement strand
TTCCTCTTTACTGCTTTTTAGTAACAATCGATCATTTATATGCCCCACGTTTTTGGTTAGGTATAAAATTTCTCACATGTCTAGAAAAAAATTATTTTCCTCTTTTTAGTGCATTGGTATGCTTGAAAAACGTGGTTGTTTTTATAAAAAAATTTTTTTATTAATAATATTATTTAACTATTTTTAGTTATCATTTAGGAATTTTTTTTTCAAAATTTTTTTTATCAAATTGTATTGTCATCGGAAGCAAGCCTGTATAATTCATTCATGAAAATAAACGAAAAGATTGTTATTTAATACAGTGTATAAATTTGTAGATAATCGTAAGTGGTTTTTTGCAAAAAAAATTAGAAATAATTATTTTTTTTTCAAAATTTCTTTTATCAAATTGTATTGTCATCGAAAGCAAGCCTGTATAAAAAATTCAGCTCAATTGGATGACTGAAAGTGGTCGAAAAATCAATCGCAAGATTTGTTCCAGACAAACAGACAAGAAAGCAAGCTAAAACGTGGTAAAAAAAGATGATATAAATAACAATATTAATGATCAACGAGATAAATTTAAAAAGTTTAATGATACATTTGAAGACATTTGTGAAATCGTTGATGAAAAAAAATTGAAATTAAAATTTTATAATTGACTTAATTAAATTAGTCTTTTTGGTAAATTACTTTTTTGTAAGTTATTTAAATGTTTCAATGTGTCAAGTTGTTGCGAATAATTGTAAAAATTGAATTAATTTTTTTTAATACAATCGATAAATGTATTCACGATTTCTGCATTTGTCTTTAAAGTTAATTTATGAAAGAGAACGCGAATCAGTCCTCATTAGGACTGCAAATGATGATTGCGAATTAGAAGCAAATAAAGTTTGGAAGCTTCACCACCCGGAAGAGCTCCAAAACAAATGGGGAAAATGTTTGATGGTGCGGACCGGGGCGAAGTCTCGGTTTTCCCAACAACTAGACCCCGGGCCCGGATTGGTGAGACTACTTGTAATCCTCCAGACACCGGGATATAATTTCCAAGGGCCGTCGAACAGCGACCGTGCTACAACGATTGCTCTGCAATCAGTCTGCTTCTCCAACGAATCAACTTATCAAGTTTGTGTCCACAAATGATCTTTGGTTCGATGGGGCCCAGAGGAGCAGGTCCTCCAGGAATACCTACACTCTAGATGAAAAAAAAACATGTTGATGAATAAATTGTTTACCCAAAACATTTATTTTAAGCTAAAAATTTCAGAAAAAAATAAATGTACACAATAATTTGACAACCCAATGTAGTTGATTAACGTTGATTAAGACAATTTTTTTGAATTTCCAGTATTTCAAAGGGAAAAGTAATATTTTTAAAAGGTTACACATGTATGTGATTATAATTTATTTTCTGTAGATGATTGAGTATATGCGTAAAATTGAAAAATAACCATATACATTTTAATATACGGTTCACAAACTAAGATAAAATGGCTTCAATATTGAAAAATACATACTAAACTTTGATAAAATTGTTTAAGTAGAAAAATAAAAATTCTAACCTACTGGATCAACGTAATCAAGATAATCAATAAAATCGCGTTTTCCAAGATAAGCCGTGATCTATAAATAATAAATTTTAGTAAATGCATATAAAAATTTTTAAAAATGTCAATAGATAACATTTCAAATCGTTTTTTGTTAATATAGAAACCTAGCTAAGCAATGGCAAACCTATGACACGCGAATTTCATTTGTACTTTGTGATGAATTTGTGAATGCCTGATGTGTTTGAATGATTGATTTGGGATTGTGTCTCTGCTACCAAAATGACTGATTAATGTTTTAATTTTTATTATCTGAAACTAATTTGATTTAACTATACATTTAATGTTTAAATTTATTTTTAATTTTAAAGCATTGTAAAATTTTGAATTTGATTAATTTCCTTTTACATTAATATTTTAAAAGAATTATTATTTGTTGTGATCTTAACCAATGATATTCGTGATAAATATTTTTAGAGTTTTTCATAACTCCAATTGGTTCAGATATTCGATTAAAAATTATTAATCTATTCTTTTCGATGTCCACGACTAAAGACGCAACTATGGATGGTCATAAGGATAATCAAAATTGTATATTTAATAAAAATTATAATTAATGTTTGAGTTCTTATAACACACGTAAAAATGGGATTAAATAAATTTTATTTTTGAAGGGTTGTATTTTGAAAAAAAAGGTTGTTTTATAACCTCTAACCCATTAGGCTGGTCTGTATTATGAAAAAAAATCTGTATTCTGTATTTTGAAAAAGGCTTTTATTAAATCTTATATTGTATTGATTGATGCTTGTTCGATCCATTCTGAGTGGGGTAAGGTAATATGACAAACTGCGAAAACGATCAAAATGATTTTGATCCGTTTAACAATAATGTCACAAAAAAAGAAAGAAATAAAAAATCAAATTTCGCACGATCAAATAAACAAAAGTAATCGCAATGATGAAATGAAAAAACTTAAGACGGAGACTCAAAATGTTAAGAAATGATAAACTAAATGTAAAGACGAGGAAACAGATGCAATGTCAGCGATTATTTACGTTTCCATCCATGAGACCACTTTATACAATTTGTACAATCAGAAAATTAACATTATGATTTATATGACCTTAAAAAATCAAATTTGAATTGATGATTATTGTATATTTTGTACTTAGGTTTTAAAAGGTCAAATAAAGATAAAACTAAATTTGGCAATGAAAAAAATTAAATAATTAAATAACAATTATAGGGTTTTGTGAAATATTTTGAAATAGAATTGCATTTTAAAATATTTTGAATTTTTTAAGACAATGTAGTAATTATGTGACATCGAAAAGAATAGATTAATAATTTTTAATCGAATATCCTACCAATGTTGAAATTATTTCCTGTCTCCGAAAAAAAGATAAGTCCTCCCCTGGCCAAAGTGGAATCTCCTATCAGGATATTCTATATGCTGACCCTGAAAGAGTTATTTGTGAGAAAATTTTTGCAAGAATTCTTGAAGCCAACACTGTCCCCTCGGATTGGAAAACATTTGACACTCTTATGATTCCTAAGTCTGGAAAAGATGGAGAGTATCACCTTCCCTCTTCATGGAGGAGCATTGCAATTCAAGAATGTCATTATAAACTTCTCACTACTCTACTTTGCTGGCAAATGAAGGCATGGATCAAAGCAAATCAGCTTCTTCATCAACTCCAGAAGAGCCTTGGACCTGCGGATGGCTGCGCTGAGCATATATTTCTCTTGCGAACAGTTGAGAAATGCCAATGAGAAAAAGAACGAACTCCACCTTGCATTCATTGACATTGCTGCTGCCTTCGACACCATTTCTGTTGATTACATCCTGTATGTTCTTGACAAGATGGGCCTCCTTCCGCAATCTATTGGACTCATCAAGGAACTATATCGTGACTGTCACACCAGGATAATATGTGAAGGTGAAGCAACTGAACGGTTAGCAATCACAGTTGGAGTTAGACAGGGGTGTCAGCTGTCAATGCTCTTGTTTAATATAGGTATCAATCCGATCCTTAATAAACTTGACTATCCGGTGTCGCAGCCCAGTTAAGGTTGGTACCTCCACCATTTCCTGTATGGCTTATGCCAATGATCTTGTGCGCTTTGGCCTCTCCGAATTTGCTCTTACTACCCTTATGAACTGTGCATCGAAATACATTAAAGCAATCGACATGGAATTCAGAAGGTCTAAATGCGCATATATGGATTTTCCATATAATGCTGACAATATGATCTTAGATTATCAACAAATTCCCTACTTGAAGGGCGATGAAGGGTATGTTTATTTGGGTTGTTTCATCTCTCGTCTCCTCCGTCACACACCTGAGCAAGTAATTGAAGATGTTCTTGCTGACTTGATCATTTTGAAAAATTCTGTCCTCTGCCCCTCTCAGAAACTCCATGCCTACCAAACTTTTGTTCACCCGAAGATGGTGTTCTACTTCCGCAATACCTATATTCCCTTTCCCGATATTACAGCTTGTAAAACTGGTTGAGAAATCGTTGTCCGTAAAGAGCACAAAGAGTTTCTGAACCTTCCTCGCCATGCTTCGAACTCTTATCTTTACACTGACAAACAACATGGGGTGTTGGTTTAACATCTGTCTTTGACGAATATTTGGTGCAATCCGTTACACACAGCTTCTATCTTCTTAACTCTTTTGATAACTTTGTGAGGGATGCAGTATGGATAACCCTAAAACATGCATCTCATAAAATTTCCAGAGCTGAGATCTTTGAATGGATTAATAATGAATTTGCACCGGGTGCATATAAGTACTGGTGGAACAAAATTCAGCACGCAATCTTTGCCTTGAAGTGTCTTGGTATTACTATCCACTCCGGTGATGACTTTACTTCTACTTCCATCACTATCCGACTATTTAATGCTGATTATCAAATCTCCTCCACCATCCGGGCATCTGAAAAGGATAAAGTTGCTGCTTTTCTGATAAAGTGTCTTTCCCTCCATTATCTTCATTCCTGGACTGAACAGAAAAGTGCGGGTCGGTCGGCATCTGCCCTCTCCCTATCTACATACACGATCTATATTGTTTACAAGAGTCACCTATCTGAGTTTGAATGGCAATTCATTCAGAAGGGTCGATCATACACTCTCCCGGTTAAATGTCAGTTTGGGGAAACTGTTTTTTGTAGGCGATGCGGTGAATATGCAGAAACTCTCAAACATGTTCTCTGTTGCTGTCTTACCCTCATGTCCTACATTAATGCTCGGCATGATACCGTTCTTGACATTCTAGCTTCAGAAATTCGCCAGTACTGCAACGCTGAACTCTATGTCAACGTTCAATGTCGCTTTGTTTACTCCCCACTCAGAGTTGACTTGCAGCTTTACTTTCCCGAGAAAAAGAGAATTGTCTTAATAGATGTTAAGTGTCCCTTTGATGAGGAAAAAAATCTGAAACGTGCTAATAAGGACAATCTCGAATATTATGGCCCACTGGCGGAATCCATAAGGAATCAGTACAGCGATCACAGAGTACCATTGTTTACCTTCATTGTAGGAGCTTTAGGAACCTGGATCCCCGATAACATCAAACCCCTTAGGGCCATCTTCCTCTCAGATAGGGAGAAGGCCATTGCCAACGCAACCATCAGATCCAATATTCGATGGAGTGCGTGTCAATGGGCTGCATTCGATAATTGAAGGGACACAAGCAATCTATCCCAATTCCGAGATGATCCAGTCCACAACCCAAGAGCCCCTGCGATTGAAGACCCAATATTCGAGGATGCCGAGGATGCTGATGAGCTCTGAATAAACCCTGTGAAGTAGCTGTCCTATACAGCTTGCAGTGATCACCGAAGTGGCGACCGATGATTCTGAAGACAAACAAAGCCGATCAATCAATCAGATAAAGTCCCGTCTGGGAAAATAAAAAACCTTGTTTTATAAAAAGTTTTTGTACATATACTAATCCAATGCAAAACAATAATATTCAATAATCGAAACTGTAAGAGCAAAAACAGTAACAACACCGAAATATTTATTTGTATCCGTAAGATTTTCGTCAAGTCAAATTGCGCGCATTTATGACCTAAGTTAAACAAAAACAATATCAACCATATTGCTACAAAAACAATGTAATATTCGAAGAAATCAAACTTTATCGAATGAGATGCTAACGATGATCTGCCAAAAATATAAAAACGGAAAGTCCATGAGGGAGATTTTGAACGAATTGGAAATTAAATACACTACAACAGTTGTGATTAAAAGAAAATTTAAAGAGAATCGTATAGTTGTATCAGAAAAACAAGTGTGACACGAAAAAAAATTTGAATGCTCAGAATAGTGAATTTAATACGTGAAGTTATTTCAAATGATGCGTCGGCAACTCTTACACAAATGATATCTATGCTTGAAAATGTCTGCGATACAAGTGTGTATGTTTCAACTATACATTGTGCAATTAAGTCATTTGAATTCAATTGGTTCCTAAATAAGAAAAAATCAAGAAAATAACAAGGAAATTCGTTTTAGTTATACAAGATATGTTAAAGAAAATAATTTTATAAAACTTATCTTTATTGGTGAGATGGGCGTGAATTTTATAATAAGAAAAATGTATTGGAAAGCACCGATAGGGGACTCCAAAGAAAAATGTTACTTCAATAAGAAGTAAAAACATTTCAATAGCAGCTGCCATAATAGAATCAGAACTTTTATATTTTAAAATTCACGGTATTTATAACAGAATTATTAAATTTATTGTGCACAAAGAATTTAAGAAATATGACAATCATTTGTGATAGTGTACCATTTCATAAGTTTGATGAAGTAAAAAGTAAGAAGTACATGATATTGGACACATACTCGTTTTTTTACTACCATATACTCCGCAACTAAACCCGATTGAAGAAGGCGTTAGTGCATGGAAAGAAAAAATCAGAGCAAGAAAGTGTGAAAATTTCGATGATTTGATCAATGCTGTCAATGCATGTTCATAGGAAATCAGTTCAAACAATTGCAATGCATTCTTCAGGCTCATGAATTCATTTTTGATTAAGGTGCGAGAAGATTTTTTAAAAATGGCGTGAGTTTTTTGTAATTATAAATTTTAAATGTTTATTTGCGTTTAATTTTCTATTTGTTTGTATTTAGATATTTAAAATTTTCTGTAAATTCAAAATATTTCGCGAAACCCTGTATAATTAAAAGAGATTTTAGAAAAAGAGAAAAGGCCTATGTGTTCTAAGGTTGATTGGAGGTCATCTCGTCTCTATTCTATGTTTAATCATCGTCGTACATCCGATATACCTTTTTATCAGTCAAAAAAACTTAATGTTTTTTAACAATATAAGTTGGTTTATCTGCGATTTTCATAATTTCCTTGGCTGTTGAATCTTTTTTCGTTTGTAACCTTACATCAAAAGTTTGCTTCTAAGTTACATACTTGATAAAATTGTTCATTCACACCATTTCCTTTCTTTTTCCAATGTAACTCGATTCCGAACGCCTTCTGCAATCCGATGCTTCCTATTATGTCTGTTTTTACGTTGTTTACTACAATTTTTTATTATATTTCTCCTTTTTTCTTTAATTTCTACGTCCACAGAAATTTTACTCATAGAATCTAGTTTACTACGATTTGCACAATTTAATTTAATATCTGCTCTTTCTAATTTTACTAGAAACAGACCCGTCATATATGACTGGTGAGCTTAATTTTCGACTTTGAAAGTTTCTATTTTAATTTTTTGAATCGTAATTATAATTTATCATTACAAATTCTGTGTTGATTTAACAGTCAGTTAAATCGGCTCCCAGAGCCTTTCGGGAAAGGCGCTGTACAGACAGAACCGTCTCGATGCGGACTATTCAGAGTTATCTCAACTTTACGCGGATTCACTCCCTGTTCCTCCACTACTTCGCATTTTATCAGCATACATATGATCATAGTAAAATTTGAGCTTGACCGACAAACCGTGAATCAGATGATAACAAAATTTTGCAAATTTAACCTAAATTGATTTTTAGAAATATAATTAGTAAATAAGTGATAGAAATCGTCATTTATTAAATAAATTAGTATTTTTATAAAAATTTTCACGAAATTCCTTGTAGGAATCATCAAAATCGTCATTATTCGAAATTGGTGGTAATTTAACTATTTAACGACTTGTACGGTTTTCGATCGATTTCATTGGCTTCCGGGCGTCTTTCGGCGAAGGTGATGTACCGAAAGAATTGTATTGATGCGGGTTATCCAGATTGACCATGTCCTTAAATGGATTCACTCAGGTTCCTCCGCAATTTCACATTGAAAAGTGTGACCGACAAACAAACACTTTTTAGACAATTATTATATATATGTTCGTTAGTTTCTTAAAAATCTTTCTGTGGATTACATTTACTCTTGCAGCTGTATCTAATAAACAATCATAAACGTTACCTAATATCCATAACTTTACACTCAGTCGACCCTGCATTCTATCATAAGATATTTTTTCTGCTTTCCATTCATCTATTGACAAAATCCTGATATCTTCTGTACTTTTTTCTACAATTGTTCCTCCGAGCATGTGCTCAAAGGTTTCTTTCTTTATAAATTTCCGTACTTTATCATTTACTCTTGCTTCCCTTATCTCAACATTCCTTCCATCGTCTATCACTACGTCTATAATACTTGATATGTTACTTGTACTATAAATACAAATACTTTGGAAGTCGCTGCTTTCTTTTAATTTATTGCACCGACTGGCTCCACTTCTGTCGAGGTGTTGTCTTTTGGATGTTCCCCTTCTATCAACGATTCTTCATATTCTTCTTCAATGTTAGCCACGAATCTTCGATTATCTACTCGTCTCCTGTCTTTTCTATCCCTATATCTTCGTTGATTGTATCCTAATTCTTCCACTTCCATAAAGTTACCGGTATCAACTTTGAAAAGCTTGGCCAATTATATAATACCCCTATCGATAAACGGCAATGTCCATCGGAGTTTTGCATTTACTCGGAATAGTAGATTCAGTGTCTCCTCAAAGACCAGCCAGTGACAACGTTGGAAACATTTTGTCAATTTAATATTCGCTATTTTCATAATATTAAAAAACTTCTATGAATTTTTCTTCTACGAAAGAACATTTTCCGCTCTGACCATAATTAAAACAAATACGAGTATTACCATGAATAACAACCGACTAAGTGGTCGGGTCATGCTGTAAAATGCACTGGGACGCTTCAGTCAGTGCTGCTGAAGAACTGGAAGAATTAGGCCAATACCAACGACAATTTTTTAAAATAAATTTAGCTCTTATCTTTATTAAATTCTTTATTCTTTACAATTTCTGTAGAATACACAATAATTTCTATGTCCAGTCTCTCTTCATTCTTGATAAACAATAAGGAAATGCTATTTAACATGACCAAAAATCGATGTCAGTGTGTGTGAATGTGTGAGTTTGGCAGAAATTGTGTCATGTTCATCGATATCCCCCTCGAAATGAAATCCTGGCTACGCCCCTGTATCTAAGTAATAAAATTTAAAGTGATAAAGTGTCCCCAAATTGATATCCTTCGTAAAAATGGTATTATCGATTATTTATAAAATAGATACAATATAATAATAATTATGATAGTGTGAATTACTATTTAATATATAATATTCTGTACAATAATGTTCAGAATAACAGAATTCAGTTTTATCAATTTTTAGAAAATTCTTTTTCAATATAAATAGTAAAATATTTACTTTTCCATTAGGACTGCTTTTCTTGAATACTCTAAATATAAAAATAAATTACTTAAAATATTGAATAAAAATAATTAATTCTATTATATCTTTAAAAGGCATTCAATTCTAGAATACCGATCATCTCCATTCCTAAACTTCCGGAATTGAAAACAATAAATTCCGAAATTAACAAATATAAATGTTTATGTAAACTGACAATGTCAAAATACTTTATATTAATTTTTGGTTAGTTTAAAATTCCTTAAAATAAATATTCTATTATATTTTTTTTATAACCTCATCAGTTAATAACTACCGTGTTTATCATTATATAAGACAGGTCATCTATATATTTTTTCTAGAAATATATTCAAAAAGTAGACTAGGTCCTATTTATTTCATAAAATAAGAATATAAATTATTGAAGTGTATTTGCGAATTCAGCCACAATATTATTTATTTTACTTTAAAAAACTAAACATTTAATTTCAGATAGAGTTTAATTATCATCAAAAACGACCATTTCATCTGGTTCTGGAATATCTGGAATCATGTAAATAAGACGCGATATTAGAAGATTCCATTTCGCGTGTAATTAATGGACCATGTTTTTCATGCTTTGCTATAGCCGAATCACTAAATGTATAATTTTTGTCAAGATATTCTGCGCGAAGAGAATTTTTAACACATTCAACACTTACTTTATTCCAAGCCATTTTACCCATAATACGGCTTCACTTAAGCTTGGCTTAATATAATTTCTTTTTCAATTTCTCTCAATCCTATTTTCAATATATTCATTAATTTCAAATTTAAGAAAACCTTTAAAGGCTTATTTATTGCAATATCTAATGTTTGTAAATGTCCGGTCATTCCAGATGGAAGCATAACTTGATCAATTCTTCGCTCAGCCAAAAATTTACCCATTTCTTTTGCTCGATGAGTACTTGCCGAATCCCATATGAGCAAGCCTCGTTGCGAGCCACGTAAAATTAAAGGAAATGTATATTCTACCCATTGTCTTATTACTTCTTGAGTGCACCAAGCTTTTTTGTTTCAATTATATCTATTCCATGTAAAGAAGTAATCTTTTCTTTATTCCCCTTCGTAATAATTAACGGCCTTAATTTTTTTTCCATTTAAATCAATACTCAAAACAAATGATATTCGAGCGCTTTCATAACCAGTGGATGCAATATATGGATGATGCCCCTTTAAAATCATTTGTAATAAGTGAAGACGGCCCAAATAGATAGCTGTCTCATCCATAGCAACAATATTGGAGAGTTAATATTGTGAAAAATCAATACTATCAATATATGTTTTAAATGAAAGAGCTCTTCTAACTACTTCGGCATCTTCTAATTTAATCTAAAATTCAAACCTTTTCAAAAATCCATTAAACCAGTTATTTGATGCCTTGAATTTATCAACTGCTATATTGAATTGAGAAATAATCAAAATGGCAAAAGTTTGTATATCTCTCCTAACAACAAAAGCTGATGCTCTTCTTTTAGCAAGCCATTCAAACACTTCATTTTCTAACTCAACGAACATTGGTTTTTTAGCAGATCCAATTTTTCTCTTTGAAGTATCATTTTCATTGTATTCAAGAATATTGGAATATTGTGCTCACCATTTGCGTACAAGTCTTAAGTCAAGATCCTTTGCTCGACAATACGCAGTTAGGTTTTGATTTCGAGACTCTTTTTAAACTAATTGAATAACCTTTTCGTCTCTTAGTCATTTTATATCGGTTAATTTTTTAAAAATTTTTATATCAATTAAAAACTTCACTAGGTCTTATCTATTGGGATAGTTCTACAATATAAAAACTTTATAAACAAATGTAAAAAATCGAAGGATGTTTTATATTTTCAGTAGAACTTATAATATGAGAAACACGGTAGCAAATCATATCTTTGTGAATTGAAACTCAACATAATTGCAAATTTAAAAACCTTGAAAAAAATACAAATTTGTGGCTAGGAGACTATTTTATCTTTTACAAGTAAAATATACGTTAAAATAAATAGGAGTTACGAAAGAATAATAAATCAAATGTTAAATCCCATAGTATAACATTTTGAGAAAACATAATACTACACAATACCTCATATTTATTAAACATATGGCACCCACTTGTAGAAAATATTATAATTATTAACTTGTAAAATGTAATATTTTAGAATTTATTTTATCTGTTTTAAAATAATTTAATTATCATAGAACAGATTCATTTAGAGACTAAATTTTAAAAGCCTAATTGAATTCAAATTACAATGTATTTGGCTTAAAAATGTAAAAATAATTAAAATCAATCGCAAAAAAATATTATATTATATTTTTCGAAAATTTATGTAGGTGTCACTGTCAACAATTATTTCCATATATTCAACATTTCATATTAGTAAGAAACTTAATAATTAGGCGTGTCAAGCTAAAGTACATTCAAAGATTAGAACAGCATTTTACGATAGCAGAAGGCAAAATGCATAAGCAAGCAATCATAATTTCTTTATTAATATACAGCAGCGCTTACTTTGACGTTTCTTTATCCTTACTATGTTAGTAAAGTTTTAAATACACAATATCAAAAGAGTGATAAAACACAATACTAATATAGGAAACAATTTAGATTTTAAGAAAATTCACCCATACCTAGTACCCTGCTTTTTATTATCATCAGCATCTCCATCATGATTATTAGACATCTAAAATATATTTAAAATAGAAAGTAGACTTTTGGAAAATAATATGTGATATCATCTGTTGAATTTTTCGAAAATAATTAAACAATAAAACAACGCCATTTTCAAATTTTAAATATTATCAGTTAACTGTAAAAATAATTTTGTGCATTAAAACTTTAAAAATTATTTTAAATTTTTAGAAATTATTTCTTAATTTATTTGTCGTAATTATTATTGAAATATTTTTAAAATAAACCTTAATTTTAAAGTAGATTTTTCAAAATTTGAGACAAAACGCATAATTGAAAATATTTATATATATAAAAAAATTAAATGTTATCAAATTAAAAAAAATTAATTTAATTTTATTCACTAAATCAAAAACGAATTATGCATAGATTACCATTTAAAATTGAATTTTTTGTTTAATTGTATATAAAATAAAGGTTAAATCCAATATATATTACACAAGCCAAACTTTATTTCACCAATCCAAAAGTTAAAATTATTATGCATTTGAGTTAATAATATAGAAATTTCTTGACAGATCAAATAATTTATTTGTCTTTAAATGTTAAATAGTGATTGTTAAAAACATTTAGAAAATGTTCATCTGAATTTTTATTATTAAGAAATTGCAGTAACTACAACTTTCGGAAGATCGTTCACCGTTTCAAGTCGTTTTATTTGGATTTTTATTTCTATTTTTAATGAAAATTATTCGAACAATTTTTTCTAAATATTTTTCTAAAAATACTAATTAAACATAATAATTTTGACCATTTCCTAATAAATAATAAAAATGTTATCAAATCGGTAAAAATAAATTTAAATTTAATTAAATGCTTTTCTTAAATAATATTAAACTTAATTTTAATTGTTAATTTTAAAAATATAAACTTATTAATTTAATTTTGTTTGAATATTCAATCACCTTAAATATTGTTGGGGTATTAAGGTAATTTGTTAGGATTTTGTGTAAAAAGAAATAAAAATATCATTGTAAAGTGACAACTTTACTTTATCAATAAATTATTTTTAATTCAATTTTTATTGAATTAAAAATAATGATTTTTAATTTTGTTAAATTAAAAATAATGATTTTTTTTATCGATTGTTT
>MQRK01147636.1:0-12504 GCA_001938485.1 Girardia tigrina | reverse complement strand
ATTTACACTTTCATTTACTTAAAGTTGAATCACATCTAAGTGTTGTCCTCTAAATTTTATAAATTAAACGTTTGGTATACCGATTAGTGTTTTTGTTGGATTGAGTGAGGTGATTGTTGTAATGGGGACAGCTACAACACGATATAATTGCGTGTTTAAATGTTATTTTGGAGAGTTACATTTAACTAGATACTGTATTGTTCGTTCCATATTCTGGAAATCGGCCATTTTAAAATCCAGTTATAATATTTTTTCTGGCAAAAGGCGCTTTATTATATCTAGAAGTTAATGTATATTCATTAATATTAAAAAATTCAGTAGACAATTATTATTATTATTATTATTATTATTATTGTAAAAATTAAAATTTAACCAAACATGAATTTATTTTTTAAATTTTAATTAAAGTAAAAAAAATAATTTACATTATTATTCAATTTTTGACATGCGATGTAATTTTAAAGATTAATTGCCCCCGGATGTATTTTATTTTAAAAAAGATTTGTTTACTTTTATTTTAATTAAATTTGTTTCTAGTAAAATTTTAAAAGTAAATCCAAATATTATTATCCATTATTTTTTTCTATTTTAATTAATCACGTAAAATTTATTTAAATTTATACATTCAATCGATTTTGATGTTTTTCAATGAATTAATTAATGTCAGAGAGAATAAAATAACTGTTTTATTTGAATTTTTAAAAAATTATTTGCATTTTTAATATTATTTTTTTTGTATTTCTAAACAGTAAAAATGAAATTAAATAATAAAAAAAATGTTAATTTTAATTAATGAAAACAGTTTATCTTTGTGTAAAAATAAACTAAAGAATATCAAGCATCTTTCATCCAAAATCTTACAAAAGAACATATTTATTTTACAATATTAAGCCGGCCTTTCTAAAATTTCTTTCTTAGTTTTATACTAACTAATTATATTTAAAAAAAGATAATTTTCAAAATGTAAAAACATCAAAAACGAACTTCGAAGCATCATGACCCTACAGAGGCTTTTTAAGCTTTTTAGTCTGAATTAAATTGATCTGAACGAAGTTTGGTTTAAGGTTTTGAATAAATTTAATTTGGTAAACGATATGGTTATCTTAATTGCGTATTTCCTTGCTTAGGCGCCCGAAGAATTTTTTCCCAGGGGGCAAAATAAAAACTTTTCTTAGGTAAAATTTTTCTAGGGGGGGGGCAAATTTAAAAACTTCTACGGGGTAGAAATTTTTAAAAATAGCCATTCATTTACTTATTTATTTCCTTCTCATCAATTTCGAAATCATAAAAAACATAAATCACATTAATAAACCACAGCTTACACAATAAACAACATTAAAAAGAAAATATTCAAATTGATATTTATCAGAACACGTATTTTTTACAACCACAAATTATTCTGTGAAAAGAAATTGCAACCTTCTCTTTTCTAACGCAAACCCATTAAGAACATTTATAAAATATTGTTCTTGCATTTCGTCTATTATATGACGATGGATACTCATCTTGTAAAGGCCATTCAGTCTATTCTCTACCATAGTTGACCGTAACCAAGTTTTACACGTGTATAGAGTACTAAATGACCTCTCTACTGCACAAGTAGAAGCTGGAAGGGCCACAGAAACAAAAGGATAAAATACTGACAAATGATGTATTCAATCTAAGAAAATCAAATTTCGAATCTCGTTTATGGGTTTATCGTTCCATAATGCAAACCAAAATGTAGCATCTGCTGTGAAATTTAATGTACTATTTATATTTTGTTTTTTGCACACATTATTTTTTTATTCCATGGGGGGGAGATATGCCACTCCCCTTGCCCCCCTTCGGGGCGCCGATGCTTACCATAAGTTTAAATTTATCATAGGTCACAATAATCTTTATATCAAAAAAAATATATCGGTGTTATTTAAAATTACATTTCAATTAAAAGAAATAATTTTCTTTATAAATTATGCTAATCACAACAAATTTATTTCACATATCTTTTATTGGTGTGATTTGTAAAACAAAATATGAGATGTGAAAGGGTTTTGCAAGGATCTTTTTTCATCTAATTCTAACCTTGAAATTATATAAAATATTGTAAAATATTCTTCAAACATTATTGTAACTTTATTGATATAAAATGTTCAATTTCCAGAGAGAAAAAAGAGTTCTACTTTATCACAAGTAAAATTTATTTATTCCTATCGATGAAGGTTTGTTGAACTTGTTTTTTGGTATGTGTTAATCAAAACAAAGGTCCAGAATAGTACTTGTTTATGAAAGAATAGTATTAAATAAATTTTTACAAATATTGATAACAAATTAACTGTACCCATACAAAAAATACAACTGCCTCAATCCATTCTTTTCTTTTTTTTGTTAGCCTAAATGACATTCACACTGTATTAAAAATATATTTATTGTTTTTAATTTACTTTACTTAAGATTATTTTACGGCGTTAATAAAGTTCTCCGTGAGTCATTTATGACTCATGTGTCATTTAAGTTGATAAGCTTCAATTGGGGTAAAAATTTTAACTTAACACAAAAGTTATCTAAGCAAAATAATAAAATATATATATTTGATAAAGGAAATAGTCTAGTCGTTTTTAATAAAGTGGATTTTTTCAATAAAATAATTGATGTTCCTAAAGGACCACAATTTATGAAAATTGATAGATTTCGTAGAAACAGATAAAAAATGAGGAATTTCTTACTCCTTTATTATCAAATCTTAGTAAATAGGGTTATATTTGTGAAAATCTTGTAAAAGGTTTGAATCCAATTGGTTCTTAACTAACCAAATTATAAGGACTTCAAAAGATACAAAAAATTGAATACCTTTAAGACCCGTTTTATCGATGATTTCAAATTAAAACCTTTGTTATCATCTGAATTTATGAGTTATGATATCTTTGAATTTGCTGATTGAATTTTTAATTATATCACAATCTTATAAAGTTCAAAATATGTTCAGAAATAAAACTATTCTACCTCTAGCATATAAATTGTTTTCATAAAAATTGTTTGAAAATATGAATGTAATGGGTACGATGCCACATACATTGAAGAGACCGCCGGTCATCTGTGTAAAAGAATTTAAAAAAAAATGTCGAAAAGAAAATAAGAACCATATTGCAGAGCATAAGAAAAATGTAAATGTGATAGTAATATTAATAACTTCAAGATCTGTGTAAGCATATGTAGTTATTCGTGAGAGTGTCCTGTGAAGCATTGTTTATCGTGTCACGTTGCCCTCAATTGAAAGTTCAGTCGGTAGTCTCAACCAACTTATGTAAAATTTTTGATTGATTACACATTAATCATTTTTGCATTTATATACAAGTGAATTAATTATTAATCTCTGACATGCAGATGGCGGTTGATCCGTCGAATATAAATATATTTTTAAATGGATCAATTTCATTTTTTAAATATGTTTTGCTAATTTATAAAACACTGTATTTTAAAGTATAAATTTTTATTTTCAAACCGTTTCAGTATTTTCTGCTTCTAAATAATCGTCAAATCGATTCCCATTATTTTTTTTTGAAGAATTTGTTTTTACATTTGGAAATTATAACCACTTTACTTACTGATGTCAAATCATTATATCCTACTTCTAAAGTAATTCATCTCTACTACTATTAGAGTAAGAGCAAAAGTACTCAGGATATATCTTGTATCAAATCAAGCAGGCACTTGAGGGAATGTTCATTTTTGGCACGAAGAAATTCATTGATTATAAGCAAACGTTGAATGTTGTTGATTATAATATACTAAAATAAAATTTAATAATATTTGTCGAACAATTTATTCATTGGTATTGTAATAAGAAAATAACAAAAACAATTTTTTAATGCTTTTAAATCTGTTTTTATATCAGTTTTGAATAGGGCTGTGCCGGATTTGATTTTTCGAAATCCGGCCGGAGTCGGAGCCAAATTTGTGACATGTTTAAGTAGATAGCTACTTATGCTTACTTTAAGAAAATTTTTTAGAATAGCTGGAAATAGTACCTCTTAGAAAAAAGAATTGCAAATAATTTATAACTACTAATTATTTATTTGAAACATTTTATTAAAATTTGAACAAATAAACATATAAATACAAACAATTATGAAAAAAGAATATTTTTTAAATTTCTTATTAAATCAGAATTGTGCTTCAAAAGATTGATCTAGAAGCATTTTCTAGAAGGAGACTACTCCTGTAATCACAGATTACTTCACTGCCACATTAAATAATCGTTCAGATGTTACAACTAGTCGGAGTTGATCCCAGGTGCACTCGAGCTACTTTTGCTAAACTAGGAAATATTTTTTCATTATATTTCAACCATTTTAGTAGATATTAATTTATACGAGTTTAGACAAGCACTGGCAAAATTCCGACTAAATGCCTGCAGATATGTGCTGTTGCTCAGTGGGTGTTGACTGGACGACCTCATCAACACAGTCGCAAAGTGTATAGATTTGCACCCATGATTTCATAGTCTGTAGTTCAAGAAACTCCGTTGATGTGATGTTAGAGGAGGAATTCAACATAAAACTTGTTGAATGAACATTCTCAATAGTATTAAAAGACAGCAGTACACTGGCATTTACAGCTGTCATTTAGGACAAAGAGAAAAATTTGTTTTTGAAACGAGGATATATCATTGTTGCCCCAGAGTTCAATCGTTCCTGTTGAATGTTAGAAAAATATTTACTGAGTGAGTAAGTGAAATGAAAAATAGTGAGTTCCATCGATTTCTTTATGAGGTGCTTGAAATGTGATTAGCAAAAGAAGAGTGTAGATATCAATAGGGGATTTCACAGAATGTTTTCGAAAAAAACATGTAAAAACAAAAAAACACTCCCTCAGTCAAAGACAATCAAGAATTGCGGAAAACATTTCAAGAATTATTGATCTTATTGAATAAGACCTTCATTCGTCTGTTAGTAAAATCTAAGAAGAAATTAGAATCTCCAAGTGTTTTCTCACCAAGAAACTCAACAAACACATTGTCTTCGCCAGCTGAGACCTCATTTACATATGGAAGGAAATGAGGTAGAGTAGTCAAATAATGAGGCCCGTGACTTTCTTAATGATGTTTTTGACTAATGATCAAACGAGTCTATGATACGATCTAAAATACATTATAAATTGTAAAAAGGGATACTTTTTATCAGTTTGGTATTTTCATTGTTCTATTCATGTATATTAAACTTCGTAACATTTTCGATTATATCTAAATTCATTCATCATTTATATCCTTTTTTTGTAAAATACTTCATATAATAAATAAATTGTTCTTATCATCAAGATCTTTGGTTTTGTTTTTTTTGTTTTAAAGACACAATATTAAGTAAATTCAAATTCGTATGAAGAGTTAAAGTAAAAACCAATATCTAAAAATAAAAATAAGGTAAATAAAATGGAAATTTAAATACCAAAAAGTAAAATTATATTCGTTATTATTATGATAATATTTTTAAACCTTATCTTAAATATATAAATTATAACAGATAAAATTAACTTAAATTAAATCTTAACGATAAATTATATTTTTAATTATAAATATATATAATATTATATTATATAACAACATTATCAAGTTTTAAGAGAATGCTTAACATATAATTATAGATTAGTAATGATACTTTATAATAATAATTTATTTTTTACAGCTTGATATAATTATTAAAATAACACAGATTTTATATTTTTATTTAACATATAAAAGAAATTATCAACCAAAAATTCGATCATAATGAATATTTTTGTAAATAAAATTATTAGAAAAAAAATCAATTAATAAACTTACATGACAAATCTCGGGACTTTTGCGTCTTTTCTTTGAAGCTAAATTTTCTGGAAAAATTAGATTGTCGTCTTTCAGGCGCAGCAGTTGACTGAAGATGAGAACAAATTGAACAATCGGATTTTCGGTTTTTACAATTATCATAAAATATAAAATAAAAAAATTATTTCCAAATAAATTCTTTCGACATTTTTGATATCGTTTCATGTTAACATTCTGTTTTTCACCACTAGAAAACCGTATTTTATTTTCAATAATTATAAAATTGGAATGGAGAAATAAATAAATAATTGATTGAAATAATTTTTTGTCTTATATTATCTTATTTTTGTTTTTGAAAGAAGAAATTATTTGCCATTAGAACAAAATGCATGCTAAAACATATATATCAGATTTGTCAAATGAAAATGAGAATTTCTTTTTTTACTATCATTTGCAAGAATGAAAATTATTAAAAATTTACTTTTTGTTAAATATTAAAATAAGTTTTTTTTAAGTGTAAAGAGAACCCATAAAATTTATTTTCATTCACGAGTGTAAAAAATATTTTAAATGTTTTTCTTTCAATGGCTAAAAAGCAATAACCGTACATTACCGCGTATAATGCGAAAAATTTATACCCCTTTTGTCGTCATGAAAACAGGGTCGCATTATACGTGAGTAATAAATTCTGAGTAAGTTGATGATTAATTGATGATTAATGATTACTGTGATACCTCATCTTGGTAAACTGATGTTGTTTGATCGTTTTTTTTTGTGTGTGTATGTCTTTTCCTTTATTTATTTGGAATGTACATTTTTACGTTGTATTTACAAGAAGTCCGTATTTGCTCAGAAATGATAGACATTGAAAATATTAAAGAGGGAATGTACAATTAATGGTTTATAGTAAAAGAGGAAACAGTCTATACGTTAAATGGTAAAATATTGATATCAGACAACAAGAGAAATGAATATTATGTTACATAATGGTGGAAATATCCCTAAATACATCGAGAACAATTTCGATTAGAAAGACATGGGTAAAACTGTAAAGAAAGCGATGGAAACCATTTTTACGCCAACAGATGAAAGCATTAACAGTTCTAAAATTAATTTGTCATTCTCTTTGACAATATCATCAAATTATTTAATAATAATTTAGTACAAAGATGGATCGATTGAAAAATCGATAATATTAATTAGGACTAATAAAATTATGATTTTACTTAACGATGTATGTACTTTTTTATTTTTAATTAAAAGAGTTTTCTTGCTTGTTAATTTTTTTATATTAATTATTTCGTTTTTACTAACAATAAATTAGTCTAACATAATTCCTTGATATACATTGAGTTAGGCTAATTTTGCTTTGTTGACAATTTTTATTTCATAGTAAAAATAAAGATTTGGCAACTCGTCCAAATTTCTATTTCTACAATTACTACGAAATGATTACTAAATCGATAATAAATTATTTATTTAGATAATTTTGATGCATAATAAATTATTTAATGCGAATATTAATATAAAGAAATCTAAATATTACCTTGTTTATCTGCTATCCATCGGTCATAGTAAAGAATTCATTTTTGAAATGTGGTATCAGCAATGCTTTATATGGGACTTAAGAAGATGCAATTTATGAAAGTGGCAATGAGGAACAGGAAGACGTGATGATGATGATGGATATACAGGTGATGATTTTGCAACAGATGAATTTTTGGCCAAAATGTTTGGAGAAAGTGACGATGAAGAGTTTAATTAATAAATGATTTGTTTTGCGGATGATTTATTTTTTTATATTAAGACTGTTTTTACGGTTTGAAGGTTTGAAAGGGCTTAAAAAATATAGTGATCGCATTATACGTGGACACTAGCTTTCTGCGGGATATCCTAGTCAAAATTATAGGGGTCGCATTATACGTGGTAATATACGGTAATTGATCTTGGACACTTGTAATGTAATTGATGTTGTTCCGGCAGTATCCAGGTTGTACTGGGTACATTTTTTAAATAGTTTTAATTAACACAAAATTATTTCTCAAATTTTTCATTAAAAATTAATTGATATTCGTATATCAAAATTATAATTGAGAAAAAGAAATCTTGTAATTTCAAATATTCGATATTTGATAAAAGTCGTCTAAGGAAACAATGAAATCGTAAAAAATTACTTTTAGCAACAAAAATATGACAATAAGAATAATTCAAAAAAAAATAAATCAACAGAAATTTCAAATTCAAATTTTAATTCTCAACGTCAAAAAATAATCAGTACCAAAAAAACTTTCTGACCTTCGTCAAAAAAATAATAAACCAAAATCATATTTCAACTTCCTATCAAAGAAAAAAATTATTTGATGTTTTTACCGTTACTCATTTAAGTCAAAGCCTTAGATCCTACTACTAAAGTGTCCCTCTACTAGTATGAGATTGAGAGAAAAAGTACTTATTGCATGTCTTCATAATAAAAACTTTCTTCGAAATTCCGAAACAGGTGTGAAACAGGAGAGACTTTATATCATTTCTTTAAGCGGATTCAAGAACATAATCGAAAGTAAAGTGTAAAAGTACATTTTTTTGTACTAGTGGTTGTATATGAGTTTATTTTCCTTTACTGTGAATGTGAATGTTCTTTTTTATTTATTTATTTGTCTGTTGATTTCTATTTGGGTACACCAAGGACCCGAAAAATGTAAGAAAAAGAAAATCAAATTAAAAAAAGAAACAAATGAAATAACAAAGCAAAAGAAAAGATTAGAGAACGATTCCCCATGTTAAAAGATTTTATTTTTTAAAAGCAAAGAAAGTTGAAAGCAAAATACAAAAAAAAATTTTCTCCCCTTTCCCTGCATGTAATTATAATTATGAATTAAATATATATAAATCAAAATCTAAAATTTTTTAAATCATTAATTATCAATTAATGATGTTAAATTTTTAAGCAATCGAAAAATCAAGATTAAATTTTAAAAAGGATTAAATATAAACAATACCTAACTATGACAATTCTCCAATTATCATACTTGAAAATCAACGATTCTATCTCTACCAAGCCACCTGGTAGCAAATAAAACTCTTATTTTCGATCACATCGCTGAAAACACTACCATTAGAATCTTCTTCCTTCAAATCCGAAATTAAATTCATCCAATCTTGTTATTCACCCGAAGAAGATTAAAATTCTATCAACATTTGATAACTTCAATGGTCTGCCGATCATTCTTTTTGAAGAGCTTTTATATCAATCAATATAAGATGATTCCAAGTTTATTTTCCTACGATGCTAATCCTAAATATCAAATCCTGATAAAGAATTAAAATAATTTTCAGAACTCCAAATAAACTCAGAAAAATCTTGATTAGTCCGAAACCTAATAATCGATTTAAAAGTAATTACTTTCTTTAGACTCTTCCTATTCACTCACCTGTTTTTTAATTAATAATTTGTATTTGTCTTTTTATCCTTCCGTTGAGTAATTTGTTAATTAATGTAAACTTTGTTAATAACGGTTTATATTTGTTCATTTTTACCATTCTTTACACCATATTGAGTAGAAGTGATTTTTCAGTTTTAGATATTTAGTTGCTAGGATCACTTTTGGTGTCAATTGTGTCAAATTTATTGTCACTCAAATTATTTAAACAAAATTATATGTCAAATATTATTATTTGCTAGAACCACTTACTCCTAACTAAGTGAATCATTAACATAAAGCAATAGTAATATTGCTATATAAATCATTGTTTAAACAGTAAAGTTGAAAGAAATAGTTAAGATTTTGTGTTCACAATTTAATAATTATTGGAAGATGGTGATTTGTGAAACATAGTTGATCAAATCCTTTGATCCTAAATCAATGTGCAAACATTATTTTCTTCAACTTTATTGAAACTATTTTAATGATTTAGAAATAAATTATTACCTACACAATGTTTGTTAGTTTAATCTATTGATGAAGGTTGACCCGTCAAAATTAATAACAATACATTTCTGATGATCATTTTTTCGTATTTTAAATATATTTCGTCAAGTTTATTTATATTTATTTATTATTAATTTAGAAACTTTTATCATAATTTATGAATAAAACAACATTCATTTTATCTTGAAATATTTTAATTAAGAACATAAAAAATATGTAAATAAAAACAAATAAAATATTTATTACTAAAAAAAATCACTTTTTAACTTTTGAATAATGTAGCACAACTTTATTAAAGAATTCTGGTGAAGTTAATGGAAAAAGAAATATTAAAAAATACAAAAATATCACCTTTTAATAACTATTTAATTTTTTTAATAAAGTTAATAATAGTGTAACAAAATTCAAGCTAAAATTCAGAATTATTAACTTAATATATAAATAAATATAAATTATAAATAATCCAACAGTAAATCAAAAGAACTCAAAAAAAATTCAATTTAAACATTCATTTGCTTCTTTCTTATAAAAGATTTGAGTTACATAAAATTATTAATGTAAATAAATCTAAATTATATTCCTTAAAATAAAGATTATAATTAAACCGGAAATATACAAATGAAAATATAAAATGAAACAGGAAATAAAAAATAAAATAAATTTATTTTACGTTGACCGTATGTAAAACTTGTTGTTATAAAAGAGAATCAAAAATATATTTCGTCAGTTTTACCGTCATCTTCAGATTATGAGCTTTTTTACCACTTAAGTATATGCGAAATGGATGACTATGTAATCTATTTTGTAAAGTTAATTGAAAACTTACAAATTTGATTGTAAGTGCCTTTTGAACATTAATAATCTTTTCTTGATTATTCTTTTCGTTTAAATTTAAAAATTATATATTAGTCTTATAAAGTTGAGAATATGTTTTATATTAAATCACATCCTCTGTTCTTTCTACAAAAGAATGCAAGACAACGCATATAGAGATTGTAAGAGTAATATTGCCGAGCATAGGAAAAGTTGTTTAATATAACTTGAGTGAGGATAATTTCAATTTCTGTGCAAGTATTTTAAATTATTTTGAAACTTGTGATTATGAATTGAATTAATATTAATAAATAAAAATAAGTTTGTTTGAATAATAAGTATTTTAGTATTATTTTGAAATAAATCGTTATAACACTTTTCGTTGTTACAAGCTATCAAGTTTATGTCGTTTAAAAAATGCAGTGGAAATAATTAATGGGAATAGAGGATACGACAATGATTGCTGTTTAGTATATAAAGGATGCGGCTATGATGTTCCAATTCGTGTTAAGTTGGTCGACGCTTGCTATTCACACGAATTTGTCGGAAGAACAGGAATGGATGAAATTTTAAGAGATTTAGATAAAATTTTTGAAGAGAAGGCAAGCGAAGTTTTTCAAGTTTTGATACGGAGAACTGTCACCCCAACAGTCCTTCAAGTTTAATAGTATTAAATGTTTTAGATGCGCTAAAAATGGATAAATGCCAAGAATTTGTGGGTCAAGAAACGTCTTGGAGGAGTTGTCAGCGCCAGGGCTTCTCAGAGGGATGAAAGGTGTTGGTAATGATTCAGTGCGTGGTAACATTATTTAATTTTAATTATTAAAATGAAACATTAAATTTTAAATTATTTCAAACATCTAATAGAAACACAACTAAAAAATAAAAAATTAATGAGATGAAAAGAATTCATCTTTCAGAGAATTGACACTAATTGTTTTGTTGGAGAAGTAGTTTTCAGTAAAATGGTTAAATCCTAAAGTCCTGCTTAGAAAGGGAATTATTTATCAAACGTATTATGTCTCGGAATTGAGGATTCATATTTTACTGAAACCAGAACGATAGATTGTAAAGTGAAAGAAAATACTGATGATGAGACTATCCTTGAAATGAAAGAACTTCTTTTAAATTGATTTGAATACATAAACGAAGGACACTAAATTTTATAAATTCTTTGTAGAAAATTGTGTATTTTAGTATATATTTTAGTAATATTTTATTCTCTTAATAAACTGCACCCTTTTACACGAAACATACTTGTATTTTTTAATGAACAGCCACTTAAAAAGTCAAAAAAACAAGTTACGTTTACCAAAATCAAAAGAACTTTTAATTCATAGGATATATAAAAAAGTATTAAAGATGAATTTAAATATGTTCCTTAAAATGCTTAAATTTAGGTTCTCTATAGGATGAAATTATTTATATTATTTAGAAGATTCTTTTTTCAATATTATATAAAAAGATTTTTCGTTATAATTTTGTTTCATCACTTTGACAAATTTCTGACAAAAAAACTAAAAAAAAGTTCAATTTTATTTCTGTTAGATATTATAAATAATCTCTCTTATTAATTGAATTAAAATAAATTTGATGTGTTTTAATAAAATATAAATAACGTTTTGTTTTAAATAATAAGCAAATAATAGAAATATTTTATAATTTAACAATTAACAACCAGAATTTCAAATAATATTAAATGATTTTTTTTTCATATCGTAAAATTTTCTCTCAAATAATAATTGAAAAAAATTATTGAAATAATTTTATGAAGCTTCTTTTTCAATAATGTTATTTGTTTCCAAATGTTTCCCATATTTAAGGTTCAAAAGAATTGGAAGTTTTTCTTGAGAAAAGTATTTATATTTTATTTTTTGATTATTTCTGAAGACATAAAAATCAACAAAAAATTAATTTAATTAATTTGTAATAGGGAATTAATTATTTTAGAAGATGAATGAATGAATTAAGTTTACTTTAATTTTTTTT
>MQRK01147635.1:0-11270 GCA_001938485.1 Girardia tigrina | reverse complement strand
ATATATATATATATATATATATATATATATATATATATATTTATATTAATAAAAATGTGGGTCACCACACTTCTTACATCAGATTTGCGCTGGAACCGACATTGTTACTAAAGCAAGTGTGATTTATGCTGGGCGACAACTCTTCTGTTTAGGATCCAATGACATATTTTGGGCCCTAAGTGGTATTGAAGTATATTAAAGTATATTATAATTCTATGAGGAATAAAAAAAATTAAAGTAAACTTAATTCATTCATTCATCTTCTAAAATAATTAATTCCCTATTACAAATTAATTAAATTAATTTTTTGTTGATTTTTATGTCTTCAGAAATAATCAAAAAATAAAATATAAATACTTTTCTCAAGAAAAACTTCCAATTCTTTTGAACCTTAAATATGGGAAACATTTGGAAACAAATAACATTATTGAAAAAGAAGCTTCATAAAATTATTTCAATAATTTTTTTCAATTATTATTTGAGAGAAAATTTTACGATATGAAAAAAAAATCATTTAATATTATTTGAAATTCTGGTTGTTAATTGTTAAATTATAAAATATTTCTATTATTTGCTTATTATTTAAAACAAAACGTTATTTATATTTTATTAAAACACATCAAATTTATTTTAATTCAATTAATAAGAGAGATTATTTATAATATCTAACAGAAATAAAATTGAACTTTTTTTTAGTTTTTTTGTCAGAAATTTGTCAAAGTGATGAAACAAAATTATAACGAAAAATCTTTTTATATAATATTGAAAAAAGAATCTTCTAAATAATATAAATAATTTCATCCTATAGAGAACCTAAATTTAAGCATTTTAAGGAACATATTTAAATTCATCTTTAATACTTTTTTATATATCCTATGAATTAAAAGTTCTTTTGATTTTGGTAAACGTAACTTGTTTTTTTGACTTTTTAAGTGGCTGTTCATTAAAAAATACAAGTATGTTTCGTGTAAAAGGGTGCAGTTTATTAAGAGAATAAAATATTACTAAAATATATACTAAAATACACAATTTTCTACAAAGAATTTATAAAATTTAGTGTCCTTCGTTTATGTATTCAAATCAATTTAAAAGAAGTTCTTTCATTTCAAGGATAGTCTCATCATCAGTATTTTCTTTCACTTTACAATCTATCGTTCTGGTTTCAGTAAAATATGAATCCTCAATTCCGAGACATAATACGTTTGATAAATAATTCCCTTTCTAAGCAGGACTTTAGGATTTAACCATTTTACTGAAAACTACTTCTCCAACAAAACAATTAGTGTCAATTCTCTGAAAGATGAATTCTTTTCATCTCATTAATTTTTTATTTTTTAGTTGTGTTTCTATTAGATGTTTGAAATAATTTAAAATTTAATGTTTCATTTTAATAATTAAAATTAAATAATGTTACCACGCACTGAATCATTACCAACACCTTTCATCCCTCTGAGAAGCCCTGGCGCTGACAACTCCTCCAAGACGTTTCTTGACCCACAAATTCTTGGCATTTATCCATTTTTAGCGCATCTAAAACATTTAATACTATTAAACTTGAAGGACTGTTGGGGTGACAGTTCTCCGTATCAAAACTTGAAAAACTTCGCTTGCCTTCTCTTCAAAAATTTTATCTAAATCTCTTAAAATTTCATCCATTCCTGTTCTTCCGACAAATTCGTGTGAATAGCAAGCGTCGACCAACTTAACACGAATTGGAACATCATAGCCGCATCCTTTATATACTAAACAGCAATCATTGTCGTATCCTCTATTCCCATTAATTATTTCCACTGCATTTTTTAAACGACATAAACTTGATAGCTTGTAACAACGAAAAGTGTTATAACGATTTATTTCAAAATAATACTAAAATACTTATTATTCAAACAAACTTATTTTTATTTATTAATATTAATTCAATTCATAATCACAAGTTTCAAAATAATTTAAAATACTTGCACAGAAATTGAAATTATCCTCACTCAAGTTATATTAAACAACTTTTCCTATGCTCGGCAATATTACTCTTACAATCTCTATATGCGTTGTCTTGCATTCTTTTGTAGAAAGAACAGAGGATGTGATTTAATATAAAACATATTCTCAACTTTATAAGACTAATATATAATTTTTAAATTTAAACGAAAAGAATAATCAAGAAAAGATTATTAATGTTCAAAAGGCACTTACAATCAAATTTGTAAGTTTTCAATTAACTTTACAAAATAGATTACATAGTCATCCATTTCGCATATACTTAAGTGGTAAAAAAGCTCATAATCTGAAGATGACGGTAAAACTGACGAAATATATTTTTGATTCTCTTTTATAACAACAAGTTTTACATACGGTCAACGTAAAATAAATTTATTTTATTTTTTATTTCCTGTTTCATTTTATATTTTCATTTGTATATTTCCGGTTTAATTATAATCTTTATTTTAAGGAATATAATTTAGATTTATTTACATTAATAATTTTATGTAACTCAAATCTTTTATAAGAAAGAAGCAAATGAATGTTTAAATTGAATTTTTTTTGAGTTCTTTTGATTTACTGTTGGATTATTTATAATTTATATTTATTTATATATTAAGTTAATAATTCTGAATTTTAGCTTGAATTTTGTTACACTATTATTAACTTTATTAAAAAAATTAAATAGTTATTAAAAGGTGATATTTTTGTATTTTTTAATATTTCTTTTTCCATTAACTTCACCAGAATTCTTTAATAAAGTTGTGCTACATTATTCAAAAGTTAAAAAGTGATTTTTTTTAGTAATAAATATTTTATTTGTTTTTATTTACATATTTTTTATGTTCTTAATTAAAATATTTCAAGATAAAATGAATGTTGTTTTATTCATAAATTATGATAAAAGTTTCTAAATTAATAATAAATAAATATAAATAAACTTGACGAAATATATTTAAAATACGAAAAAATGATCATCAGAAATGTATTGTTATTAATTTTGACGGGTCAACCTTCATCAATAGATTAAACTAACAAACATTGTGTAGGTAATAATTTATTTCTAAATCATTAAAATAGTTTCAATAAAGTTGAAGAAAATAATGTTTGCACATTGATTTAGGATCAAAGGATTTGATCAACTATGTTTCACAAATCACCATCTTCCAATAATTATTAAATTGTGAACACAAAATCTTAACTATTTCTTTCAACTTTACTGTTTAAACAATGATTTATATAGCAATATTACTATTGCTTTATGTTAATGATTCACTTAGTTAGGAGTAAGTGGTTCTAGCAAATAATAATATTTGACATATAATTTTGTTTAAATAATTTGAGTGACAATAAATTTGACACAATTGACACCAAAAGTGATCCTAGCAACTAAATATCTAAAACTGAAAAATCACTTCTACTCAATATGGTGTAAAGAATGGTAAAAATGAACAAATATAAACCGTTATTAACAAAGTTTACATTAATTAACAAATTACTCAACGGAAGGATAAAAAGACAAATACAAATTATTAATTAAAAAACAGGTGAGTGAATAGGAAGAGTCTAAAGAAAGTAATTACTTTTAAATCGATTATTAGGTTTCGGACTAATCAAGATTTTTCTGAGTTTATTTGGAGTTCTGAAAATTATTTTAATTCTTTATCAGGATTTGATATTTAGGATTAGCATCGTAGGAAAATAAACTTGGAATCATCTTATATTGATTGATATAAAAGCTCTTCAAAAAGAATGATCGGCAGACCATTGAAGTTATCAAATGTTGATAGAATTTTAATCTTCTTCGGGTGAATAACAAGATTGGATGAATTTAATTTCGGATTTGAAGGAAGAAGATTCTAATGGTAGTGTTTTCAGCGATGTGATCGAAAATAAGAGTTTTATTTGCTACCAGGTGGCTTGGTAGAGATAGAATCGTTGATTTTCAAGTATGATAATTGGAGAATTGTCATAGTTAGGTATTGTTTATATTTAATCCTTTTTAAAATTTAATCTTGATTTTTCGATTGCTTAAAAATTTAACATCATTAATTGATAATTAATGATTTAAAAAATTTTAGATTTTGATTTATATATATTTAATTCATAATTATAATTACATGCAGGGAAAGGGGAGAAAATTTTTTTTTGTATTTTGCTTTCAACTTTCTTTGCTTTTAAAAAATAAAATCTTTTAACATGGGGAATCGTTCTCTAATCTTTTCTTTTGCTTTGTTATTTCATTTGTTTCTTTTTTTAATTTGATTTTCTTTTTCTTACATTTTTCGGGTCCTTGGTGTACCCAAATAGAAATCAACAGACAAATAAATAAATAAAAAAGAACATTCACATTCACAGTAAAGGAAAATAAACTCATATACAACCACTAGTACAAAAAAATGTACTTTTACACTTTACTTTCGATTATGTTCTTGAATCCGCTTAAAGAAATGATATAAAGTCTCTCCTGTTTCACACCTGTTTCGGAATTTCGAAGAAAGTTTTTATTATGAAGACATGCAATAAGTACTTTTTCTCTCAATCTCATACTAGTAGAGGGACACTTTAGTAGTAGGATCTAAGGCTTTGACTTAAATGAGTAACGGTAAAAACATCAAATAATTTTTTTCTTTGATAGGAAGTTGAAATATGATTTTGGTTTATTATTTTTTTGACGAAGGTCAGAAAGTTTTTTTGGTACTGATTATTTTTTGACGTTGAGAATTAAAATTTGAATTTGAAATTTCTGTTGATTTATTTTTTTTTGAATTATTCTTATTGTCATATTTTTGTTGCTAAAAGTAATTTTTTACGATTTCATTGTTTCCTTAGACGACTTTTATCAAATATCGAATATTTGAAATTACAAGATTTCTTTTTCTCAATTATAATTTTGATATACGAATATCAATTAATTTTTAATGAAAAATTTGAGAAATAATTTTGTGTTAATTAAAACTATTTAAAAAATGTACCCAGTACAACCTGGATACTGCCGGAACAACATCAATTACATTACAAGTGTCCAAGATCAATTACCGTATATTACCACGTATAATGCGACCCCTATAATTTTGACTAGGATATCCCGCAGAAAGCTAGTGTCCACGTATAATGCGATCACTATATTTTTTAAGCCCTTTCAAACCTTCAAACCGTAAAAACAGTCTTAATATAAAAAAATAAATCATCCGCAAAACAAATCATTTATTAATTAAACTCTTCATCGTCACTTTCTCCAAACATTTTGGCCAAAAATTCATCTGTTGCAAAATCATCACCTGTATATCCATCATCATCATCACGTCTTCCTGTTCCTCATTGCCACTTTCATAAATTGCATCTTCTTAAGTCCCATATAAAGCATTGCTGATACCACATTTCAAAAATGAATTCTTTACTATGACCGATGGATAGCAGATAAACAAGGTAATATTTAGATTTCTTTATATTAATATTCGCATTAAATAATTTATTATGCATCAAAATTATCTAAATAAATAATTTATTATCGATTTAGTAATCATTTCGTAGTAATTGTAGAAATAGAAATTTGGACGAGTTGCCAAATCTTTATTTTTACTATGAAATAAAAATTGTCAACAAAGCAAAATTAGCCTAACTCAATGTATATCAAGGAATTATGTTAGACTAATTTATTGTTAGTAAAAACGAAATAATTAATATAAAAAAATTAACAAGCAAGAAAACTCTTTTAATTAAAAATAAAAAAGTACATACATCGTTAAGTAAAATCATAATTTTATTAGTCCTAATTAATATTATCGATTTTTCAATCGATCCATCTTTGTACTAAATTATTATTAAATAATTTGATGATATTGTCAAAGAGAATGACAAATTAATTTTAGAACTGTTAATGCTTTCATCTGTTGGCGTAAAAATGGTTTCCATCGCTTTCTTTACAGTTTTACCCATGTCTTTCTAATCGAAATTGTTCTCGATGTATTTAGGGATATTTCCACCATTATGTAACATAATATTCATTTCTCTTGTTGTCTGATATCAATATTTTACCATTTAACGTATAGACTGTTTCCTCTTTTACTATAAACCATTAATTGTACATTCCCTCTTTAATATTTTCAATGTCTATCATTTCTGAGCAAATACGGACTTCTTGTAAATACAACGTAAAAATGTACATTCCAAATAAATAAAGGAAAAGACATACACACACAAAAAAAAACGATCAAACAACATCAGTTTACCAAGATGAGGTATCACAGTAATCATTAATCATCAATTAATCATCAACTTACTCAGAATTTATTACTCACGTATAATGCGACCCTGTTTTCATGACGACAAAAGGGGTATAAATTTTTCGCATTATACGCGGTAATGTACGGTTATTGCTTTTTAGCCATTGAAAGAAAAACATTTAAAATATTTTTTACACTCGTGAATGAAAATAAATTTTATGGGTTCTCTTTACACTTAAAAAAAACTTATTTTAATATTTAACAAAAAGTAAATTTTTAATAATTTTCATTCTTGCAAATGATAGTAAAAAAAGAAATTCTCATTTTCATTTGACAAATCTGATATATATGTTTTAGCATGCATTTTGTTCTAATGGCAAATAATTTCTTCTTTCAAAAACAAAAATAAGATAATATAAGACAAAAAATTATTTCAATCAATTATTTATTTATTTCTCCATTCCAATTTTATAATTATTGAAAATAAAATACGGTTTTCTAGTGGTGAAAAACAGAATGTTAACATGAAACGATATCAAAAATGTCGAAAGAATTTATTTGGAAATAATTTTTTTATTTTATATTTTATGATAATTGTAAAAACCGAAAATCCGATTGTTCAATTTGTTCTCATCTTCAGTCAACTGCTGCGCCTGAAAGACGACAATCTAATTTTTCCAGAAAATTTAGCTTCAAAGAAAAGACGCAAAAGTCCCGAGATTTGTCATGTAAGTTTATTAATTGATTTTTTTTCTAATAATTTTATTTACAAAAATATTCATTATGATCGAATTTTTGGTTGATAATTTCTTTTATATGTTAAATAAAAATATAAAATCTGTGTTATTTTAATAATTATATCAAGCTGTAAAAAATAAATTATTATTATAAAGTATCATTACTAATCTATAATTATATGTTAAGCATTCTCTTAAAACTTGATAATGTTGTTATATAATATAATATTATATATATTTATAATTAAAAATATAATTTATCGTTAAGATTTAATTTAAGTTAATTTTATCTGTTATAATTTATATATTTAAGATAAGGTTTAAAAATATTATCATAATAATAACGAATATAATTTTACTTTTTGGTATTTAAATTTCCATTTTATTTACCTTATTTTTATTTTTAGATATTGGTTTTTACTTTAACTCTTCATACGAATTTGAATTTACTTAATATTGTGTCTTTAAAACAAAAAAAACAAAACCAAAGATCTTGATGATAAGAACAATTTATTTATTATATGAAGTATTTTACAAAAAAAGGATATAAATGATGAATGAATTTAGATATAATCGAAAATGTTACGAAGTTTAATATACATGAATAGAACAATGAAAATACCAAACTGATAAAAAGTATCCCTTTTTACAATTTATAATGTATTTTAGATCGTATCATAGACTCGTTTGATCATTAGTCAAAAACATCATTAAGAAAGTCACGGGCCTCATTATTTGACTACTCTACCTCATTTCCTTCCATATGTAAATGAGGTCTCAGCTGGCGAAGACAATGTGTTTGTTGAGTTTCTTGGTGAGAAAACACTTGGAGATTCTAATTTCTTCTTAGATTTTACTAACAGACGAATGAAGGTCTTATTCAATAAGATCAATAATTCTTGAAATGTTTTCCGCAATTCTTGATTGTCTTTGACTGAGGGAGTGTTTTTTTGTTTTTACATGTTTTTTTCGAAAACATTCTGTGAAATCCCCTATTGATATCTACACTCTTCTTTTGCTAATCACATTTCAAGCACCTCATAAAGAAATCGATGGAACTCACTATTTTTCATTTCACTTACTCACTCAGTAAATATTTTTCTAACATTCAACAGGAACGATTGAACTCTGGGGCAACAATGATATATCCTCGTTTCAAAAACAAATTTTTCTCTTTGTCCTAAATGACAGCTGTAAATGCCAGTGTACTGCTGTCTTTTAATACTATTGAGAATGTTCATTCAACAAGTTTTATGTTGAATTCCTCCTCTAACATCACATCAACGGAGTTTCTTGAACTACAGACTATGAAATCATGGGTGCAAATCTATACACTTTGCGACTGTGTTGATGAGGTCGTCCAGTCAACACCCACTGAGCAACAGCACATATCTGCAGGCATTTAGTCGGAATTTTGCCAGTGCTTGTCTAAACTCGTATAAATTAATATCTACTAAAATGGTTGAAATATAATGAAAAAATATTTCCTAGTTTAGCAAAAGTAGCTCGAGTGCACCTGGGATCAACTCCGACTAGTTGTAACATCTGAACGATTATTTAATGTGGCAGTGAAGTAATCTGTGATTACAGGAGTAGTCTCCTTCTAGAAAATGCTTCTAGATCAATCTTTTGAAGCACAATTCTGATTTAATAAGAAATTTAAAAAATATTCTTTTTTCATAATTGTTTGTATTTATATGTTTATTTGTTCAAATTTTAATAAAATGTTTCAAATAAATAATTAGTAGTTATAAATTATTTGCAATTCTTTTTTCTAAGAGGTACTATTTCCAGCTATTCTAAAAAATTTTCTTAAAGTAAGCATAAGTAGCTATCTACTTAAACATGTCACAAATTTGGCTCCGACTCCGGCCGGATTTCGAAAAATCAAATCCGGCACAGCCCTATTCAAAACTGATATAAAAACAGATTTAAAAGCATTAAAAAATTGTTTTTGTTATTTTCTTATTACAATACCAATGAATAAATTGTTCGACAAATATTATTAAATTTTATTTTAGTATATTATAATCAACAACATTCAACGTTTGCTTATAATCAATGAATTTCTTCGTGCCAAAAATGAACATTCCCTCAAGTGCCTGCTTGATTTGATACAAGATATATCCTGAGTACTTTTGCTCTTACTCTAATAGTAGTAGAGATGAATTACTTTAGAAGTAGGATATAATGATTTGACATCAGTAAGTAAAGTGGTTATAATTTCCAAATGTAAAAACAAATTCTTCAAAAAAAAATAATGGGAATCGATTTGACGATTATTTAGAAGCAGAAAATACTGAAACGGTTTGAAAATAAAAATTTATACTTTAAAATACAGTGTTTTATAAATTAGCAAAACATATTTAAAAAATGAAATTGATCCATTTAAAAATATATTTATATTCGACGGATCAACCGCCATCTGCATGTCAGAGATTAATAATTAATTCACTTGTATATAAATGCAAAAATGATTAATGTGTAATCAATCAAAAATTTTACATAAGTTGGTTGAGACTACCGACTGAACTTTCAATTGAGGGCAACGTGACACGATAAACAATGCTTCACAGGACACTCTCACGAATAACTACATATGCTTACACAGATCTTGAAGTTATTAATATTACTATCACATTTACATTTTTCTTATGCTCTGCAATATGGTTCTTATTTTCTTTTCGACATTTTTTTTTAAATTCTTTTACACAGATGACCGGCGGTCTCTTCAATGTATGTGGCATCGTACCCATTACATTCATATTTTCAAACAATTTTTATGAAAACAATTTATATGCTAGAGGTAGAATAGTTTTATTTCTGAACATATTTTGAACTTTATAAGATTGTGATATAATTAAAAATTCAATCAGCAAATTCAAAGATATCATAACTCATAAATTCAGATGATAACAAAGGTTTTAATTTGAAATCATCGATAAAACGGGTCTTAAAGGTATTCAATTTTTTGTATCTTTTGAAGTCCTTATAATTTGGTTAGTTAAGAACCAATTGGATTCAAACCTTTTACAAGATTTTCACAAATATAACCCTATTTACTAAGATTTGATAATAAAGGAGTAAGAAATTCCTCATTTTTTATCTGTTTCTACGAAATCTATCAATTTTCATAAATTGTGGTCCTTTAGGAACATCAATTATTTTATTGAAAAAATCCACTTTATTAAAAACGACTAGACTATTTCCTTTATCAAATATATATATTTTATTATTTTGCTTAGATAACTTTTGTGTTAAGTTAAAATTTTTACCCCAATTGAAGCTTATCAACTTAAATGACACATGAGTCATAAATGACTCACGGAGAACTTTATTAACGCCGTAAAATAATCTTAAGTAAAGTAAATTAAAAACAATAAATATATTTTTAATACAGTGTGAATGTCATTTAGGCTAACAAAAAAAAGAAAAGAATGGATTGAGGCAGTTGTATTTTTTGTATGGGTACAGTTAATTTGTTATCAATATTTGTAAAAATTTATTTAATACTATTCTTTCATAAACAAGTACTATTCTGGACCTTTGTTTTGATTAACACATACCAAAAAACAAGTTCAACAAACCTTCATCGATAGGAATAAATAAATTTTACTTGTGATAAAGTAGAACTCTTTTTTCTCTCTGGAAATTGAACATTTTATATCAATAAAGTTACAATAATGTTTGAAGAATATTTTACAATATTTTATATAATTTCAAGGTTAGAATTAGATGAAAAAAGATCCTTGCAAAACCCTTTCACATCTCATATTTTGTTTTACAAATCACACCAATAAAAGATATGTGAAATAAATTTGTTGTGATTAGCATAATTTATAAAGAAAATTATTTCTTTTAATTGAAATGTAATTTTAAATAACACCGATATATTTTTTTTGATATAAAGATTATTGTGACCTATGATAAATTTAAACTTATGGTAAGCATCGGCGCCCCGAAGGGGGGCAAGGGGAGTGGCATATCTCCCCCCCATGGAATAAAAAAATAATGTGTGCAAAAAACAAAATATAAATAGTACATTAAATTTCACAGCAGATGCTACATTTTGGTTTGCATTATGGAACGATAAACCCATAAACGAGATTCGAAATTTGATTTTCTTAGATTGAATACATCATTTGTCAGTATTTTATCCTTTTGTTTCTGTGGCCCTTCCAGCTTCTACTTGTGCAGTAGAGAGGTCATTTAGTACTCTATACACGTGTAAAACTTGGTTACGGTCAACTATGGTAGAGAATAGACTGAATGGCCTTTACAAGATGAGTATCCATCGTCATATAATAGACGAAATGCAAGAACAATATTT
>MQRK01147610.1:0-16002 GCA_001938485.1 Girardia tigrina | reverse complement strand
ATTGATAATTTTTAAATAATATTCTTTAACGTCTTATTATTCGAACAAATTTAAATTACAATTTAATTATTACAAAAATAATTTATACTTTAAATTAAAAATAAATTTTATTTATTTTATGAAAATTATTATTAAAATATTATTTATAAAATATTAATTTAATTTTTAAAGTGGTTATTTAAATTTTAATAATTGATTAAACAATCCAAAGTTTTAAAACATTTAAAATATCAATCTTCCATCTGAGTGGGAGAAACACAATCCTAAAACAACATACCAAACAACACACAATAAACACCATTCAAAAATATTCCTCACATTTACAAAACCAAATAACGATTGATTTCAAGTATTCGTGTAACAGTTGCTCTCATTCTGTCAAGAGCATAAACTTGAAAAAGCAATCTGTTATTTAGACTTATTTGGGAAAGCAATTTGCTGTTTCAGAAAAGATATTGAGGAGCTTACATATACAATCCTGAATGTTTAGCATCACTGAAAATAAAACTAACAACCTTTTTAAAAGGTTCTTCATCGTATATTAGAAAATTCTTGATGTGACTTTTCGACTTAAATTGTTGTTGCTTTTTTTATGATTGCAATCATTTCATTTTGCTTCAAACTTTTTTCATTGATAAAAGTTTACCAATTTTCCGAGTAAGGGTGTCGTTAATAAGGTATTTCCATAGACACGAAAGTAAATTTTGATGGGATATGCTTTTCCAGAATACACCACAGTGTTACGGTGGTTAAAGAATGCAACGATTAGCGTTGGACTAGTCGGATCCAACAGAATTAGCTAACTGCTAGTAAAACATCGTATCATCACTATCAATCAAATCATCGAAGAAGAATGCCTGCATATGAAGTGGAAGATGGTCAGTTGAGCTGAGAACAAAGCTTATAACCTCTCTTGTTTGTCAAATGATAGGTTGGCAGCAGTGACGGAGCCACTGAAAGTGTCGGCAATGACGATCGAGGGGAAGCGACAGTCAATGGATAGCCTATAGATTCAATGATGAGGATTTTTCTAGTGAGAAGATTCTGAGGCCCGGTCACAACTACCAAACATTGAGATTAGAAAATTAAATTAAAATCTCTCGTCATAATATTTAGTGGAAAATATTACTTAATTCATGATTAAATTATTCCCCCCCAAAGTTATAGAATCGGTTAAGTAAGAAAATAACCGTATAATTTAATCTTTTTAATTGTCACTAAACGAACCGTGATCGAATTTTATATTAAAAAATACATGTCTTTTCTTCGTGTATTTTCACATTTTAATTTTCTAAATAATAATAATTATTAAATAATGTATTTTTATTTAATGAAAATGCTTTTTCCTTATAGTCACGCATTATAACTCCCTTTGGTTCGCGAAGAACACTTTTTTGAATTAATGTAAATTTTTGAATTTTTAACGAAATATAAATATTTTTAATCAACTTTTAAATATTTTTTATTGAATTTTTAAATATTCTTTTACTCATTGACGCAATCACATCAGAACACCTTTAGCTTTATTTATATTTATTATTTTGGTATAAATATGATTGAATAATGCATTTCTATTACTTATATTCTTTTTATTATCCTTTGTTCACAGTTTTTCATTTCTATTTACTTCATCTCAGCCTTTTTTGGTAAATTGCTCCATTTTTTGCTAAGAATTTACACTATATATACTCTGAGGAAAGTTTTCCGTTTACCTTATTTTACGGGGATAATACAAGTCTCTACCAACTATACATTACACAATTCACAAACAGATCTCGATTTATTTGAGATTAAGCTTTCAACCTTTGATGAGATTGAAATAATATAGTCAGTACCTAAAGTTTTATAAATACTTATATGATGTTAATCCTTCAACATGTGGTATTTTAATCATCATTTTTCTCTGTTAATTAGTTTGTTCCTTCAAACTTTTCATTTGGTTTCTCCGCTGAACCACATACATCTCAGGAAACTTGCATTTAGAAAGCACTAATAAGTTCCTGAGCCAGGGAAGACATACAATTTCAATAACGAATATTTCTACGGGACAACATAAAAACAGTATTTTGTAAAAAAACTATTGAACTGGCGACTCAATTTTGCTTTGTTATTTGGGGCAGAGAACGTTTTAATAAAGTTTTCGAATGCTACCCTAATGCTGTTCTCTATTTGCTTGTTTGTGTGATCTACAATTTTAAAATCAGAAAAAAATGTAAACTCATTGAACTAAGTTCTTAATCATATTCTGTGGGTATCTGTTATCTTTTTATAAAATTAAGTCATCCATTTATCTATATCATCCATTTATCCTACAAGAATGTTAAGAAAAGGAAGTTTTTTATTAACTTCCAATTCTTGACTAAATTAAATATTAGTGTAAAAACCATTCAAACATTTAAAAATTTTATTTTATGAGAGATTGATTTCTAATGATCAGAAAGATATAGTACACCTCTTATACAAGGGGAAACGGGCAAACTGACACTGGGACATAGAGAAGTTGAGTAAGTTGATTTGGTGATGAGCAAAGAATTTTAATAATTGAACGAGAGTACCATAAAAATTGGAGTATTCAAACTCGAAAAATATTTACGAAAAATATGAATGCATTATTCAAGCATATTTATACCAAAATAATAAATAAAATTAAAATGTTTCTGTTCACTCCACCTTTATGTAATCAATTATTTGTAATACTGGTTCGTCGCCGTGAAGGTCACGAATTTGTATTACCAATTCGTATTTTTTTACTTCTAAAAAAATTACGATCAACGTACCCAAAGCTGTTCCGGATAATTAAAAATATTTAAAGCCACAATTTAATCTAGACACAGTAAATGTGATATTGAAATTACGTATAAATACTTTACGTACGGAAATACTTGATGCGTTATGGAGAATTCTTAGTTTATAAAGATTTAAATTGGATCAATGATTCCCAAATGAAACTCAATAGTGGATAAGAAAAGATAACGAAACTCACATTGAAACCCACTAAACTTTATAAAATTTAAATTTAATTTAATGGAAATATGTTTAAAATACAAGAAAAACAGTATTGAAAATACATTATATTAACATAAAGGGTAGTTTCCTTCATCTCATTCAAAGTGTACAAAAATCTTGCCGAAATTCAGTTCCATAACAGCTATTATATTGATGCAAATTTTATATTAAAAGCACTTATGATAAAGTTGATTGCTTTTGTTCCAGAAGTAGATCCTGAACATGCAATAACCGTTATTGATGATTATCTACTCTAGAATTAGAACAAGTCATAAGAGTTTACAAAAACATATATTAGTAGATTCCGAAAAGAAATGAACGAGAACTTCACCTCTTTTCATTTGAAGTTTGCTTGGTTTATTAGCGTACCTTAATTGAATCTGAGAGAACCAGTAATTTCATTGAACCTTTACATAGAAAATTACAACAAGAATATAACGTCAGACATCCAGTAATATTGAAATTTATTAGTCACTTACAAAAGATACAGAAAAAACATTTTACGCAGATTACGAACGTTTCACCACAGGATATGAAGCAACACGAAAGCGACGACGATATGAAGAAGCAAATGAGTGTACTCGCAATAAAACAAGAATCTATGATCGAGAGAATGTGTTCGAGTTTTCTGGCACGGATAATCTCAAAATTATCATATGAGTGAATTATTTTTTGAGTTTAATAAAATTTTTCATAGAAATATTGCTCTTTTTTATCAAAACAAAATTTTAATTTTATTTATTCAGGTGCCGAGCTATCTTGTGCCGAGTTATCCACTGCCTTGTACAGCATAGGGTTTTCATCACTGGGTTTTTCAATTTGGCCTTCAAGAGGATTCGTGAAAATAATTGCCAAATTTAGTGCTAATTAGAAACCCATTACAATTTTATATTTCTTTATGTAACATTTATCATTTAATAGAAATTTAACATTTTTCATACAAATAATATTTTATTTTTGTTGCAGAAAATATTTGTAAATATCTTTTTATTATCCGTTTTATTTATTATAATATAATAATATTTATTTATTATAATATAATAATATTTATTTATTATAATATTTTTAATTTGTAATTACTGACAAGTGAAATAAAAATAATATTTTCATCTAATATTATTACCGTTTTATAATAACAATATTCGAATTTTATTTAGAGTACATTCTGAAATGTATAAATAATCAAATTCGAACTACAACACAATCAATATTTAAAAAGTACTTTTTGTACTTTTATTTTCATTCTCTTGGCAAATTAAACTTAAATAAAAAACATAATTGTACTTTTATTATCATTTATTTTACTTATTTTTAGTATGGACTCCTTGACACGAAGACATTTAGTTATTCATCAAACGCCAGAAAAGTAACCTGGTAATAATGAAATATCTGTAATAATGTTTCGTGAAGTCAAAATAGATTACATTTGCGGCAGACAACCAAGCACTCACCATCAGCTTCTTTTGATGAATGTTGTTCTTTGGACTGTGTATTGGTGCTTCATTCGTATCCATCCAGCTTGCTGATATTAGATTAACCTTTTTTTATCGCAAGTGAAGATTCGATTCAAAAATGGATCACATTTATTGCTAGGAAGCATCATCAAACAAGGATCCAAACGCTTTTGTTTCTGCATTTCACTCTACTCACTAATCTAACTTTTTCATTTCATCAATTTGCACCAAGTGATTCAATATTGTTTGCTTTGTAACAGAAAACGTTAGCGATAAAGCATGAGCACTTTATGATGGATCCGACTCCACCGTTACCTTTAGTTCATCAGTGTCTACCTGTGTTCCTGGCCGACTCGAAGACTCAATATTTAGGTTAAAATTGCCTTTCACGAACTTCCTGAAACAATTTGAGACTGGCTGCTGTGTAGTAACATTGTATCCAAATACACTATTGATCTTTCCTATTGTTTCTGATTCTGATGTTCAACGTGGGAACTCGTACTTCATAATATTTCGAATTTTCTATCAATAATTTTATTTAATTTTTATTGATGTCCTCGACAATCAAGATATGTAGCAATCAGACAAAAAATTGAGCAACAAAATGTTCAGTCATTGTCAAATTATAACTATTTAAATTAATTGTAATCATGCCTACAAATTTTCATACTTGACAATCTAATACTTTATTTTTCTTATTTTAATAAATACTTTGTATTTGAATTCTTATTTTCTTATAAGAAGTGTTAATAAATATAATGGGAATATAATTAAAAATAAATAAATAATGAATTCTTCCTTTTAGTAAAGCTTTAGTCAGACAAAAAGGCACCAGATTGAAATACTATTTAAATATATTTTAATGCTCCTAATTGAAAAGCTTTTTGAATTTCTTTTCCATATTGAAAAAAAAGTCATTTAAAAAACAAAAATGATTTAAATCCTCTTAGGCAATTATTTAGAGCTATAGTTACTAAAAAATATGTTTCACCAACTCAGAATTTAATCTCCGATATGAAGACTCCCATTGACAAAACCGTCTCAGTAGATAATGATTGCTGAAGAGAATCGCTGAGTGTTGCTAGGACCTGCATCTTACTTGCCGGCATGTCACAGGACGTCGAGCCAACTTCAGCTTCGGTAATTTATAAAATATGCGACGCCAGTACAAGTTCATTAGACTCCTTTTTCTCATGAGGAAGACGCCCTGATGCGAGGAAATATCAATTACGAACCGTTTTATCGTGATTAATTGCATGTGACGCTGTGTCACAGATTGCGAGCTAGTGGCGTCACAGAGTTGATACGACTGTTGCTTTTCATCTCGTCTGAGAATCCTTTGTTAAAGCTAAAAAAGAGGTGTGTCTTATCAGTTAAAAAGAAGAAGAAGAAGACTGAAATAGTAACTCGACAACCATTAGTCCATTAAGGTGCATTTCCGCTGTCATAAACTATGCCATCATTCGAGTATTCGAAGAAACGATCAAACAATTTATAATAACGTCTATTGATACATAATGAAAAGGAACAATTACGCAATGAAAAAGTAAATAGACACGAAGAATTGAGATGGATTAAGGAAAACTGTATAAAATGTTTTTACATAGATAATTGCTTTTCAATTAGTGAGTTTTCCATAAGAAGCAACGGTTATGTATTTTAGTTTTGTACTTCTTTGAAAAATATGTAAATAACGAATAATAATTATATTTTATAAAATTTAAGAAAAACCAAAACAAAATATAATCACAAAATCTTTTGAAACACATATTTAATTTAGAATTCAATTTTTATTGGTAATCTTAATTATTTAAGATAATAAATAATTTAGAGTTTACTTTTCGATATTTATATTTTGGCGATAAAATCAATAATATTGTGAAAGAAATCGGAAAGAACGAAGAAATTTAAAATAAAATGTATGTTTTTCGGCGTGATTCTCGTGCACTGACGGAATGTGTTATTATACTAAGAGTCGTCAACCTCAAACCTGATACAGTTTATTTAGTCAGATAATTCAGTCGAATTGCATGGATGAGATTTCAAATTGTTTTTGGTTTGGTATGAGGGCTAAAATTGAATGGATTGCAGTAGCAGTGGGGTAGCCAGGATTTTATTTCGGGGGAGGGGGAATATTGATTATTGCGTAACACTTTCTGTCACACATACACAAACTGATATCGTTAAGCTTTTTGTGGTCCTGTAAAATACCGCTTACATATTGTTTTTTGTTTAACGAGAATGACAATTAGACACAGAAAATACAAGGTATTCTACAAAAATTGTAAGGAGAAAGGAATTTAATAACTACAAGAAGAGCTAAATTTAGATTAAAAAGCTCAGTCTTCGTTGGGATTGACAAAATTCTTCCAGTACTTAATATTTTTATGAAAGTTAATTACAGTCGAAGCTGCTTAATTTCACGCTCCCTAATTTTACAAGCTGTGTAAATACAAATAAAAAATCATAGCTTTTATAGAAAAAAATCCCCATAATTTCGCATTTTTTTCATTTCACATTCTTTTTTAAAAGTTAGAAATTAGACTGAATTTAGAGTAAATTAGAAATTTTAATAAATATGAATTTATAAAACATCTGTGTCTATTTTTGCACAACTATTAATTAATATAGAATGGATCATAATTTTATATGTCAAATTTCTATTTTTTGTTCCCTTCAAGAATCAAAAGATCATCAAACATTGACCTAGAAAAGGTCAGTACCGATTCCAAATCAACATCTAATAACAAGGATAATAATTCTGGCAATGATTTTCAATCAAACGGAGGTTCTATTAGTTAATCGTGTAAAAGTACTAACTGAAACTTATGTTTCACTGAACTCTTAACAATATATTTAAATAAAAATATAAAAAATAAATTTTAACTAAATTATATTGTAATTACAATAATTACAATATAAGAGAATTACAAAAAGAAAATTTGAGGAGTTGTTCGAATAGTAATTGACGATATAATTGTGCTAATCGTCAACAAGATTGGTAGAAGACGCAGCAGTCGAATAATTCATTTTGCAATTGGAATTTTTGATCGAGCTCGAGATACATTCTTGGAATAAGAATTGGTTGTTGAGTTTGTGGAATTTTTGTTATTGATATCGAGGAACGGCAGATGGTGGCGAGTGAGGATGAGATTCGATGAATTGAGATTGGAAATTGCTTTGTTTATTAGAATGGAACCAAATGAAGGTTTCACATCCAGGAACATGTTTGGAAGAAAAAAGACAAAGAAATAATTTCCATTGGATTAAGTTGTAAATTGTAAATTACAACGTGTAATGCATTTGGAACTAAAAAATTTCAACGCACTATAATTCTAAAAAATGAAAAGTAACGTTGCTTTTAGATCATAATTTAGTTATTGATTATTTTTTAATAAAAATGTATGGATGAACGCTGTCATTTTTCAGATTTGTATAAAGAAAGGGATTTCTTATATAAGAAGACCTCCAAATTACCAAAAAAGTTGTTGATATTAGATAATGCACCTTACCACAGTACAACTGACTGAAACCTTACCAAATTTGAATTATTATTCCTGTCATCACATATGACATTTAAAATGCAACCCCTAGAGACAGGAATTATTTTATCATTAAAAAGAAGATACAAAAAGCATTTAATAAAAAAGGTTATTTAGCAAATATCAAAATAATACTGGATCCCAAGTAAAACTGTCTTTAATAGAATATTTTAGACATGGATGCTTATGTTTCGTGAGAGGTTATTAAAAAATTTTGAATTCGTGCAAAATTGATATCGATATCTGAAATCGCAGTTCTTTCAAGAAATGATGAAGAAAATGAATTTTTCAATAATTTTATTACGAAACTTGACATTATTGATTAAATATCTTTTGAAGATTATCTATTTATAGAAGATTAAATGAATGAGGATTGTGAGGATAATAATGATGAAAATAATGAAAGTGAGACAGAGTATTATTGCATTATTTTAAAGAGTGGTAAATGGTCAGAAGTTGAAATAAGAGAGAAAAATCTATTTGCCGATGAGGTTGATTTCTACATTAAAGTATATTTTTTTTATTTAGAAAAAATAGAATGACGATTATATAAATTATAGAAATTATGTACTTTATAATAAAAAAGAGCATTTGTAGCAATATTTTCAAAAAAGAAAAATTTGTAATTTTACATTGGTTTTTTGTCATTTGTTAGATCCTGAATGTGTGAAATTAGAGTTGCCTATAATTCAAATTGAATAAAATTATTAACATTTAAACAAATTATTTCTTTTAGATAAAATTTCAAATTATTAATGTGTATTTTATTAAAATCAAGAATTTCATTGAATAGAAAAGATTTGTATAAATTTGTACTACATTTAGTCATTTTTTATTATGGAAAATCTTTTGAAAATATTTCGTGGGGAGGTTTGATCCCCTATATCTCCCCTTAGCTACGCCCCTGGTAAGTAGCTTTTTCATACTTTTAAATGGTCGCAATGAATTCTATAACATTTAAACCCAATTAGAATGCAGAAGACAAGTGAGGCAATGGAAAAATTAGTATTTAGTACAGTGAATTGTCCTGGTGGCCATTCAAGTTGTGATATCAATATTTGTATCGAAAATCCAATTATTGTTCTTAATTTATGCCATATTAAAGTATATTATAATAATTATTATTATAACATAATTCATTACGTAACACGTTTCCTATCCGCTGAACATACGGCTAAGAAAATTTGCGTTTAGAAAGCACTAATAAGTTCCTGAGTCATTTGTATGTCAGTGTAATAATACCGACTTCTAGTTTAATATTTATGCTTTTTATTTAGTTGTGTTTTCGGTTAGAGATAAAAAGACATCTTTTTTCAAAATATAGTCTTTTTTCCATATTTAACAAAAACAATAAAACATTAAATAAAAACAATAAAATTCCTATTTTGTATTTATAAAAAGTTTTTTAAAAGAAACTATCAAAATACAGTTTTTGTAAACAGTAAAACATTTAATAAAAACAACACAAGAGAAATTAAAAATCAAATACGAAACCTTTATTCCAAATATTTAATTGCCTCACATATTACATGGAACAGCAACCTTGATTTTTTTATATTTTTGTGTCTCATTCAGAATTCTACCAAATAAAGATCCAAATGAATTCTGCTCCTCCAATACTTTCTCCCTAAGGCCTGCTTTAATAACATCCAAAGGTTTTTGATGTTATTAGTATTTGCACCATAATTAAGATCCACAAAATTCTCTGAATGGTTTTACTACATCATGAGTCAAACCAAGATCCTCATTAAAAATACTCATATATGAACGCCTACTGTCGGAAAGCACAATTATTTTTTTATAATTTGAAAAAAGCTGTATTTTGACAAAAAACGCTGTATCTTGAAAACAATGCTGTGTTTCTTCCCCAACCGTGTTTTCTTCTGACAACATAAAAACAGTATTTTGTAAAAAAGTTAATGAACTTACGGCTCAATTTCGCTTTTTTTGTTTTAGACAGGAAACGTGTAAATATAGAATTATTGCGAAATTCATCTAATATTTAATTGTTATTTGTAAAAAATATTACAATAAAGTAAACCGATTGGAGCTGAAAATTTAGTATTTGACCGAACATTTTGCCAGTTTAGGAAAGTATATAAATAAATTATATATATAATTAATAAAATACCTAATTTAAATTATTAAAAGATAAATAAAATATAATTAAATTAACATAAAATATTAAATAAATAAATTAATTAAAATAAATAATTCAACCATCACTTTCATCTGCTTTTGTGATGATAATTTTGATTAAATTTGAGTCATTTATTTGTGATTTGAATCTACTTTCAAGCGGAATTGTACAAATAACTGTTTGATTTGAAAGCGAATTGAAAGACTTTTTTGTGGAGATATTTTGATATCATATCTTAGTTGATCAATTCAAAGTGGTGATTAAAAATCACATCGATTTGAATTGACCAATCGAGTGATTGGCTTTGTTATGTTTTAGCCATTTTGAATTTGTTATGAATGTGTGTTTTGAAAATGTTAAATGTTATAAGATGTGTGTATGAGTTTTCGTGTGATATGTGCTATTTTCAATTAGTGATAGATCTGTCAGTTTAAAAAAATTTCGAGTTCAATTTGTGTGGGAAGGAAAATTTTCAATAAAATAAAAAATGTAAAAAAATGTTCAATTGTTCAAATAAAAAGTGTCCCATGTTATGTTTTGTCATAATTAAAATATGATTTTACATTCTCTCTCAATTCGTCAAATAATTAAAAAAATATATTTGATAAATAATAATCAAGTAAATGAAATTGTTTCGAATTATCCGATTAATTCAAATAGACCTTTTAAAGCACATTAACTGAATAGTGCTCTTTTAGAAACTCTGTTCTCTGGTTCTAAATTTAATGTGGAGGCACGGTTTCCATTCCACTATCATAACTGATAAATGGAAATATTCATTAAAAGTAAAAATTACCCACAGTCTTTAGGTTCACATATTATATACATTCTTTCTACAACTCGGATTATCTTATAGGTGTATGCTTATAAAGTCCATAAAATTTTTCATAAGACTACACATTTCAAAAATATGCTCTCGAAAACTCAATAATTAAATTAATTAATAATACAAATGGTATGAGACAGTTTCCCATGGACTTGTTTACTAATGAAAATATTTTACTCCTCTAGGAAACAAAATAATAATTTCTAGAATTTTTTTGACTTACAAAATATTAATATTATTAGGCATATTTTTATTATTTTATTTTTCGTTTTTTATGCGTTTATGAAAATATTTTTCTCGAAGTTTTTTTTCAAACAAAATCAGTTCATAAAAATTTATAATAATATATTTCCTAGGTTTTTAATAAAATATAACTTTTTGACATAAAAAAATGATAACATAAAAGTAAAAAGTCTCATGGATATTTTAGAAGAAAATTTGAGTTAAATAAATTTTAAAAAGTTATTTGTATGTATATAAATATTTAAATTATATGGGTTTGGTAAGCTAAATAAAATGTTTCTACCAGAAATTTAAAAAATGACTTTTGAAAAAAATGAAAAAACAGAAATTTGTTTTACTAATTTGTACTTGGAGATTTTCATAGTTTTTTCTTGAAAATAAAAATTCGTTTTGATATGATTGTAAATTCTATTTTGAATGATTCTTCGTTGCAAAGTTTTGATAACAATATTATAAAAATCTAATTTTAAAATTTTTTAATTGAACGTATTTTTACGGTCCCTATTTATTAATAAAAATTGAAATAGTTTTATTCAAATATCAGAAAATTCGGGAATTTTTTTTAAAATTTTATTATTACCTGTGGCGGAGCTACAGGCTACAGTACAAAGCACCTTTACATTTTTAGTTATCATTCATTTACAGAATTTTAAATCATTGGGATGCAGTCATTTTAATTTTGAAATTATTTATGCCTTGGTATAAATATGTTTCGATTAGTTTTATCCCCTCTTTGATCACCTTGCATAAATAGATATATCAATAATATCCATGCATTCATATAAAAAATAACTAAGTATAAATCTTTATTTCAAAATCAATGTACAAAAAAACGATTTTACTTGTCGCCACAATCATAAATGGTGAGACAATCAAATTCTCTGCTGACCTCAGTAATTGATGGACAGCAAATATCATATTTAAAGGAGTGATTATATCGAATAAAAAACATGTCATCCACAATTTCACTCTACATGATCTCTCTCAAAGGAGAAGGAATACATTTGTGGACACTTAAACACCTCTCAACAGCTGCCTTGGAAACTGGTATCGTTTCGAGTTTATATTCCATAAATAGACGCAATCACCTCGAAGGGATTTCAATTGAATGAAATTCGCGTTCTCAAACGTATTGATGGAATTCAAGAACTCAGAGAGCGTCAAATCATTTGTGACACCTACCTTCAGAAGCTTAAGATAACTTTTTGCACAAACATATAAAGGTGAAAAACTGGATTCAGTAGTAAATGTCTGCGATTTTCAGCCACAACTGTCAAGTTATCCGACCGGATTCATAGGTCTTTGCTATTGCTTTGGAGAACTCTTTCACAACCGTCCTTTTGAGCAACATTAAGTACATCAATGAAAGGAGACAAAGCTGCTATTGTGTTCTCAATACGAGGAAGTATATCAGAATTGGATGGTATTGTATTTGGATGTATTTCACCAGATCCATAAAACGAACGAAGGCACTGTTCTATCGGGTCTCACAATAGCGCTTTACAATATCATTCTGAATGTGGCTCGACAGTATTTGAAAACCAACTCTAATGAACTCAACATTTTTCAACGCATCTTAATTATAAGTGTTGGAAGTCGAAAATTCATTTGGTACACATTTATTTATGAGATAAAAGTCCGTGATCTTCTTTTGCATTGAAATGTTTCTTTTTCAATCTTCAGTATATTTTCTAAAATATCTTTTTTAAAATAACTGCTGAATTCGATTATTTAAACAAACATTAATTTATTTTCATTTACTACATTTTAATTAAATTTAACTACCGTTGAATTTAATTAAATTTCTTTAAACCATATAAAAGCTATATTATAAATTCGGCAATTATTTTTGGGAGAGACAACACACTTTGCAACATACGACACATCATACCAAACATTCCTCACAATAAGGTTGATTATGTGAGCAGAACATCTTAGTGGCAACATGATAGGGCAATGTTGAATTATGTGCTCGATCGTTGCAACCATACATCTGGAATTGTCGATAATGGCACTGATCACCTTGATATAAAAAAATCCAAATTTTCCAGTACATCAAATAGACACGTTGAAATATACAGTACACTATTGTCAGTTAACAAGAAACTGTGCAAAAATACTGTTTTAGAGGGTTCATGTGAGAATAATAATAAGATAGTTCAATTTTTGTGGTCGGATACATGATTTAGTCATTATTTATTATTTTAGTAATAGTTATAAGAAAAACTTTGAAAAAACTAAAACAATTAATTTATTAAATTAATTTACATTGAATTTAAAATTAAATTAATATTTAGTACCTACTGTGGAGAGTTCTGACAAAAGATTTTCAAATTTTTTAAACTAACAAATAATTAAATTATTTAAAATAAAATAATTAAAAAATCCGTTTGTAATTCAATATTAATTTCCATTAATAATAAAAAACTAAAATAAAAAATACTTTAATTTAATAATCATTTTAATTTTTTAATATTTTACAATAAATATTTTGGTATTAAATTTCACAGTATTAACTGTCATATACTGTAATTATAAGTGTAATTATATACAGTAATTATATTGCGGTATTCAGTTTTTTAGACTTTAAAATTAATTGTATGTCCAAACAACATTGGTAAAGGAAGGGACTACTTTATATTTTGGAGCCGGGCGGCAAGGTACGGGCTAAGAGCCCCACCCCAGATTATCCTTTTTTATTAGTAAAACGACTAGCTGAGTGACCGTTTGAATAAATTATAATCTCATTTTCAATATCTCACTTTTCAATTTTACAGAAGAATAAATAATTACTTTAAAATTATTTTTCAATTATAATATTTTTCTAATTTTAATTTGTTAAAATAATATTAAATACGAGATACCCCCATTAAATAACCGGAGTGAAGTAGAAAAGAACATAATAGATCAGTATTTGTTACCAACAATGGTGTGTATGTATGGGTATTAATTTTTAAAATAGAGTCCACCATTCTGTACACACTTTTTCTAATGTATTACTCTCCAAGTAGACATTTTTGTAGAAAATGGTGATTTGATTTTCCAAAAATTATTTTACCACCTTTTTTAATTGTTTTGAGGTTAAATGTCTACCTCGTATGTGGTTCTTGAGATGGAGCAACAAATAAAATCACTCGGAGCTGGGTCAGGGGAATAGAAAGGGCGTGAGGGACTGTGGACACCCACCTTCTAGATTTCGCTTGTAGAGCATGTGCTTGCGTGTAAAAAGGCATTAGAATTGAAAGTCTCGTAAATTTGAATCAAAAACAATTTATTTTTAAAGGCCTTTTTTTTACAAAATTGATTTATTTGAAACTGAACACTCTTTGCAATTGTTTTTCAAAATTGTAATAAAATTTTTTCATAAAAATAAAACAGTACACGCACAAACTTAAATTTATACAACTCCACCAATCATTTTCAAGTTTTCATTTACACATACAATCATATTTTCTTTCATTATTTTACTCACAAAAAAATCCCATGATCAAGTATTTTATCGGCACAAACAAACAATTAATCGAGAACGAACAACCGATTATTTATATTTTGTCGTCTGTTCAAATAATCGATTAAAATGAATGTAACACTGGAATTTGGTGAAAGAATTTTTCGATTTTAATTTTCTCTCAGATGTTGACTTAAAACGAAACGAATAAATCGAAAACACCGAAATCCTTGATAAAGACGTTCATCGTAACATCGAAATATACCATCACAAAACCATATGAACGTGATGATTTAATTATGTATTTTAATTTAATTATTTTATTTAATATTTTATGTTAATTTAATTAAATTTTATTTAACTTTTAATTATTTAAATTAGTTATTTTATTAATTATATATTTAATTTACTTATATACTTTCCTTAAAACTGGCAAATGTTCGGTCAAACCGATTAATTTCCGTTCCAGGCATTATCCTGGAGAAAGCAGAGATAGCATTGCCTGATTTTGCCTGGACTTCCGAGCTTTGTGGACTTGCTCAAAATAAGAAAACATGAGTTAATTTTCAAATAGTTGTCAGCAAAATCTATTCAGACTACGCCATAGAAGTCACTAAAAGTCGATAGCACGAGAGATTTCGGGAGGAAAGTTGATGCTCGTAGCTTCTTTATGCTCGTGTCATTTGATAATTTCTACTTCTTCGGCTTTTGTTTAGTGTCAGGTAGATAGAGGGATAGTGGGGTTCCGTTGACTGTCACGATATTTTGCAGAAAATATCTCCAACATACTTCAATGTCATTAGATTGGTCTGACAGTAACTGAGTCTGTTTTCACACATTTCACTTGGTAGGAAGTGTTGAAGGAACCATGAAGAACGTTTCTATTACATCCTTAGACTTTATTAAGGTATTTAAATTTCCTTAACTAGTATTCAGACTGTCGTATAGCATTCTTGTTGTGATACGTCTATCAAATTGGACAATATTCTCCAATTTTTCTTTCCTGTTTTCGCTAATTTGCAAAGGTATTTGTTTTAAGTTATTAAAAGCCCAACCATTTTTGGGGCTGTATTGAAGCCACTCCTTCCCACATTACATAATCGCATACTGCAATTGTCTGTGGAGTCGAAAAATTAGGAGCGATCCCGCTTCTTTTGGAGGGCCGCGCGTTCGAGCTACATGCAGGGTTGCCATTACAAGAACAGGAAAACTACGATGCGATCAAGGCGGAATTGTCAGTTGCATTCGGACCGGACCCAAGATCTGCTTATGACGAATTCCGAAATTGAAAGCTTCGACAAGGCGAGTCAATCGACGAGTTTGTGGCGGCGCTTTGGAGGCTC
>MQRK01147606.1:0-10550 GCA_001938485.1 Girardia tigrina | reverse complement strand
GCGTCATTTATTTGAGTGCGCCTATTATTCGAATTTTTTACAAAAATTTTCAAAAATTGTTACAATTAAAGAATTTAAATAAATGGCGTGCGCCATTTATACGCGACAAGACGGTAGGCGATAAAAAAATTAAATTCAGAAATACAGATTTAAAAAAAATCAATAGAAATCGATGACAAATAAATTAATGATGATGAATGCTATGACAAATAATAGTCTGCTGTAAATGACTGTTAAACATGATTTATATGATGATGAGTATGCACTTTTGTTTATTTTATTTCGTGCTCAATTAAAGGTGTTAGAGTTATTCTTACTTTAATTCAGTTATTTTATTGGTTGAGTACTAAATTGGTCTAACACAACTCATATATAGGTTGTTAGACCAGTTTAGTTTTGTAATTTTTTTTTGAATTGCAATAAAAATAGTGTTTTAACATCTCTACTGAAACACTATTTTTATAAGGGGCATAAAGAAGTCAAACGCATTGGCAAAATTAAGATTTTTAATTTTTATCCAGATTTCCTTATTTTATAAACCCACTTAGAGTGAAGATCAACGAATTAATAGAATACTGTACTGTATTAATAACACTATTAAAAACAGCAAAAATAGTCAATAGAGTATCGCTCCTCCTTTTACTTTGACAAATGCTCGAATTCGTAAAGGCAAAACGAAGTTGAACGGTCAAGGAAAACACTATAAATACACAACAATATGCTAAAGTCAAAAATGATTAAAAAGCAAGGCATGCTCTGTTAAATATACTTTAAATATGATAGATTTATGGTATTTATTTTTAAAAATTACTTGTTTTACAAAATTTAGTTCAGTAAAAAAAAGAAGTGGTATGAAACTATCGCGGACAGACCAAAAAGTTGCCCTCCCGGATTTTCTACATCTCATGACGATTGAGCTCTCTTTCGAATGTCCCTCGAGAATCGACAGCTTACGGTATCTCAGCTTCACGAAAAATGGTCAGTCCAGACTTGTCGAAGAACTGTGATAAATCGTCTACGTGCAGTTCTTTCTACGAGGAAACATCACTAAAAAAAGTTTAAACTGACATCCTTCTATCGGCAGCGACGTCTGCTATGGTGTCGTGAGCGATTAGAATGGTGCGTTGATCAATGGAGGAATGTCATTTTTAGTGGTGAGAGAAGGTTCTTAATTCTACCCAATAATCATCGTATCATTATTTGCCCTGATTGCTCGTTTCCATCTTAAAAAACTAGTAGTCCGAAACTCGTGATATGGAAAGCAATAAACGGCAACAGAATTGGATCACTGGTAAATTATATCGGTAAAATTGATCATCATGCGCATAAAGATACTATGACACCACACTTCCTATTTTGACAATCTGGAATTTTTATGCAGAATAATGCTCCCTGCCATTCGACCACTTTGGTCAAAAATTGGTTGCGAAGTAATGGAATTCAAATTCTTCCGTGGCTTAGACAGAGCTCAGATTCGAATCCTTTGGAAAAGATTTGGAGGACAATGAAAAGGCAGGTACAAAGAAAACAATTCAAGGATAAGAATGAGCTTTGGGAAACAATTCAAGGTTTGTGGTCCTCGTTTACGCAAACCTTTGTGAGGCGTTGTATTGACTCCATGCCTCTCCGAATTCGCGCAGTTGTCAAGATAAAAGGAGGTGCGATACTCTATTGACTATTTTTGATGTTTTTAATAGTGTTTTTAGTTAATATACAGAATAGCATTCTAATAATTAGTTAATCTTGACTCTAAGTGGGCTTATAAAACAAAGAAATCTGGATAAAAATTCAAAATCTTAATTTTGTCAATGCATTCGACTTATTTTTGCCCCTACTGTATTTATATTTCGATTTTGATTTTCTTCTACATTTTAAAATGTATACTGATAAATTATGATAAATGTAGAATTATTTTAATCATGTTCGGATGAAACCAAGTCGATTTATTTTTGTAATATTAGAATAATATCTTTTTTTGAAATTATCACTACAGTTTATATTCACATTTGTTAAATTTTGAAAATGGGTTCATGTAATGATTGATGCAGTGGAAATTGGAGCATTGTAAAATTTCTGGTATTACACCATATTCCAAATATTTGAATGTCTTTCCCAATTAGATTATACATTATGTAGAGCAGTGTTCTAGTGAATTGAACTTTTTACCTTGGGAGACACTCAGTTTTTAATGACCAAAGGACTGGACAGTGGACACCCATGAAAATTTCTGAGAAAATTAAAGAAAAGTATGGATCTTCACTCTGAGAATCCCATCGAATTAGAACGCGGAAACTGACTGGACATACAAACAGTCCTGCATGAATATCAAAAAGAAAGTGTTCATCTCATGATTACTGTCAGGGCTTTTCTTTAGGAATTTCTCTAATGAGGAATTTCCACATAAATTTGGATGCTTTTTTCCTCGCTGCCATGAACATTAGGAGTTATTGACCTTTTCTGTCGAACTTTTGTTTCTATTTCACTTCATTAACTATTATATGTAAGTAAATTAAATAACCGCGTTCTTAAACGCACTGGAATTTTTTTTATCCATATATATTAATATCGGTGCGAGCTTCCTAACCGATTCAAAACATTTCTTTGATTCTTAATTTCATCAAGTTTTTAGATGAAACTGATATTTTTGCTGTTATATTTTAAACTGTTTTTATAAATCATTTATACTGAAAACAGTTATTTTATCTAAGTTGTAAATATCTTCGACCGTGATACTTTAATCATTTATAATTTTTTTATGAATATTGTAAACTGCATTTACTTAAATTAAAATTATTATTTTTAATTATTAAAAAAAGATTTTAAAACAACTATTGTTGTTTTAATAATCAGAATTATCAAATAATAAACTTTCAAAAATCGCGTTTTATTGTTCTTTTAATAATCGATTGATGAAATTTACAATGGTGTCAGAACTGGTTCGCTCGATTGCAACCAAGTCTCTACGAAACTGCCGCAATACTTCGATGCGTCGGACATGTGGTTTCGACAAATCGAGGCCATTTTCAAATTTTCCAAGATCTCCAGTGAAACGACGAAATTCCTTCACGTCCATACCAGCCTTCCACCATTCATTCTCATGGACTTTCAAGAATACTTCAATACCGAATCGGCAACACCGTACACGGATCTCCAACAAGCAATAATCCGGAGTCGCAGACAACCATCATCAGTTCACTTTGATGCGCTTTTTTCCGCTAACGGCATGGGCGACCGATGTCGTCGGAGTACCTAAGGATTCTATAGCGTCATCATGCTCAACTCGGAACGACTTCCGAGGACGATCAAATTCTACGGAACGCCTTCCTGCAGGCACTTCCGATTGACATCCAGAAACACCTCCTCACAATTGGGAACCAAAACTTATCACACCTAGCTTCACTCGCAGATGATCTACTCAAGGTTAAACAACCCAACTGTATAAATATTGCGGAAAAAAATCCTTTCGTAACCCAAACTGAGAAAATCACGGATGAAATAAATCAACTCAAAAGGAGAATAGACAAAAGCGAAAACCAAGACCAGACCGTCATGTGCTATTATCACCGTAAATTCGGTCACAAAGCACAGAAATTTCTCAAACCATGCAACTGGAACGAACACAAATCTTCGGGAAAAATCAAAGGTTCGGTGTGAAACCGGTAACGCCGAACCACACAAAACCACTGGATCAGGTATCCTCAATTTTTACTGTTCCAGCCACCACAGACAACAAAAATTAGTCTTGTTTAAATAATAAGAAACAGAAGAACGTATTTTTTCTTTTTTTCAATTGTATTAAAATATCATAATAAAATTTTATCGAGTCAGTCTCGTCTTCGTTATTTTTTTAAAGAATTGAAATCGAAATTAAAAGCAAATTCGGCGCAGAAGTACGTGGATTCTGCATACACTCTTCAATTCACAAAGCTTCCGATGATTTTATCACATTTAGAGAAATTCAGATAAGTTATCGGAAATTGATTTTTTTTGTACACCACCTTGATGAGAACGGGAGCTCTTGTTTATCGATGGTGATAATGTCTAAGAGTGTCTCTCAAGATATGGTCTCTGTCCTCTGAAACGCCGAATGTTTCATAGTTGATTTTTAATTCCTTGTAATTAATAAGTAAATTTTTCATGTTACACTTTAACATTTAAATATTGTTAGATCCACTTGGAATAAACACTTTACAAAAAGGAAGTTCCTTAATAATAATCGTATTCACTTTTAACTCATTTACTCTCATTTTCATTTCTTCTCTTTGTATAAATTTGTAAAAGCAAATCTCCTATTTGAGGAGATTTCAAGTGTTCCTTAACAATCAAATCAGATTATAAATAATTTTAAATATCATTTGAAACAGTATGAAAAAAATTGAGACACAATAGTTAACCTTAATTTTAATTTAAGAATTCCAATCTAACCGAAGAATTGACAATTATTTAATAAGTTTAATCTTTCCTATAAAGATAAAAAATTTTTTCAGGTTAATATGGGAACCGTGGAGTTATTGCACGGTTACATGCGGTAAAGGTTGGCGAATTCGAAGACGTATTTGCAGGACAGGTAATTCCATGGACTGCTCTGGAAACGAGAGAGACATAATGCCTTGTGAGAGTAAATGTAGAAAGTTTTCAGATAGATATAAACCTTCTTTGAAGATGATCATATTGGTTCAAGTTTCAATTTTAATAGTTATAATACTGTACATTGTATCATATGTAAGACTGAAAGTTGAAATTAATAATATAACTAAAGGTTTGATTGATGAGAATGGGCAAATGACGAACACCAGAAACATTGCCAAATGGTTTGAGAATCGCAATCTACTTGTACGAAATAGAATTTCCCAACTAAACAGTATTCGAAGTGAATCTAAATTCAAGATTAGAGCTTCAAAGTTATGATTATTTTATTTTTAAAAATATTTTTCAATATTTCAATTTTTACTAAGTTTTAATGATGAGAAATGTTAGAAATGTATTAATGGTTTCTAATACGATTTTACTACTTTCATCAGTTTTAATATTTATTACTTAATATATTTCATAATTAATTGAAAATATATAATGTAATTTATTGGGATCCTTTACGTTTCCTCGGACAACACAAATTATACATTATTATTTTTATACATTACATCTAGAGAACTATCAGTTATTTTCACAAGTAAGGCTTTTGAGCTTGTTAGTTGTTGATAAGATGGGACAGTTTTGCTAAACCTCACGCATCCTTTCTAAAATACATAAAAAATACATTTGGCTGTGATGATTAAAAATTAAATAGAAACTTTTTGATGTGAAATTGTCAAAGAATTGTAAAGAATGATGTGAAGTGTACAATTATTCAAATGTGATACTTTTATTGATTAAATAAAGTTTTAAGATTGTTCTTCGACTTTTTCAAGTTTATTGCTTTATTGAGGGTACCTTTAAGATGTTAAATAACTTCTTTACAAATTATTGAACAAAAGTTATTCATGAAAATGATGAATTTGAACCTGTGGTAGACTCCTTTTATCACTAACATAACACATCCTGGTTCCATGTATATGAAGTTATTATAAAAACTGCTAAAATTGACCTCACATATATTAGGTCGTCAAGTATGAAATTTGTAGAACTAAAAACAAAGTTCATTTATAATTTACGAATATAAATATTTATGTCATTCATCAAATTATACACCTATATTATCGACAAATTTTTGTCATTTGATCGGTAGCTTGTTGTTCGATTTGAGAAAGAAATGATAATCAGTTTGGATGAGTGTGAAGTATGATTCAGAAGTTCCAACTCAAGTTCCTATTGTTTTTCCACGGTCTCAATGCAGTATGTGGTTTTGCATTGTTGTGGAGCAAAATGGGAGTCGACTTATCTATCAGATTCAGCTGCTTTTCTTTGAGTTTCCGTGTCATATCTTCCGATTGGTTCCAGTAGACATCTGCTGCGATTGATGAACCAGGCTTCATGAAGTCATAATTGATTACACCTGCAGCAGATCACCAAACATTCACCATCAATTTATTTTTATGAATGTTGTGCTTTTGACTGTGTTTTGGTTCTTCATTCGTGTCCACCAAGCTTGCTGAAAGTTTGCGATTATCACATTTGATCACTTTAACCATAAGTGACGATTCGATTTAAAATGTGATCACATTTATAACGAGAAAGTATCATCAAGCAACCAACAAAACGCTTTTGTATCTACTTGTTATTCAACTCATGTGGAATCCACTGTTCCAACTTTTTCACTTTACTAATTTCAACTAAATAATTCAATATTTTTTGCTTTGTAACACCAAACGTCAGCAATAAATCATTAGAACTTTGTTATGGAGCCGACTCCACGGTTACCTTCAGTTTGTAATTGTCTACTGTGTTTCTTGGCGACCCCGAGACTCATCGTTGAGGTTAAAATTACCTTTCACGGATTTCCGAACTAATTTGAAACTGTCTATTGCGTAATAACATTGTATCCGAATGCACTACTGGCGTTTCGCATGGTTTCTGATGCTGAGGTTTCATGTAAGAACTCATACTTCTTAATAGTTCGAATTTCTCCTTTTTCCATTTTTAAAATACTAATTATTAAAACAAGTTTTCAATAATTTTAATTAATTGTAATTAATGTGTTCAATAGCCAAAAAACTGATCAAAAAATGTCAAATTATAACTATTTGAATTCATTGTAATCATGCCTACAAATTTCATACTTGATAACCCTAATATATCCCATTGGTCTCAGTCTTTTATTATCTTATTCTCTTCTTAAATGGTAGTATGAGGGGTTAGTTTAAAGTTTCGCCAAAATAGTTTATTATTTTTTTAATTTGAAAATTTAAAAGAAATAAATTAACAATTAACATATTTTAATAAAAGTTATAGAATAAGTTAAATAAATTTTAATTAACGGATTAATATTTTCAGAAATAATTTTTTTAATAAAATGCTTATTGTAAATTTAAATTAATTAGTTTTATGATGAAGTTTCATAAGAATGTAAAATTTGGTTACATTAAAAATTTGTAATTTTTTTGTAAAAAATGTAAATTATGTAAGGTAAATTTTTTGTAAAAAATATAAGATGATTTAAGATTTAAATATTGTAAAATTTTTTGTAAAAAAATATAAGATCATTTAAGATTTAAATATTGTAAATTTTTTGTAAAAAATATAAGATGATTTAAGATTTTTTACAAAAAATTAAGATTATTTAAGATTTAAATATTGTAAATTTTTGTAAAAAGATGTAAGATTATTTGAGATTTAAATTTTCTTATATTTTCACAATTTAATCGAAAGAATTTAATAAGCTAATTTTGGGCGAAATAATTGTAGTAACAAGAAATTTGTTTAAGTATATGAATTGTGAATATTAATAAATTTTTGTGGTGTTAAATTATGACTTCAGAATGTGATAATAATGAAAGCGGCATAAACGCTACTTACAGGTAGTAAATCAATTAGATGAATTCTCTGATTCTGATTTATAATCGTAAACAAAACCCAGTTGCCATTTTCTACTTTTCATTCTGCTATAATACTGTAGTAGAGACGAGGATCAGATATGGACTCATCCATAACCACTTAAATTCTCAGAGTCTGTTAGACTCCATGCGTTTGAGAGACCCGTTTCCGTTTGTGACGGGGATCACCGTCGGGTCGCAGGGGAGAGTGATGACCATGGTGCGGCCAGTTGCAGCCGATGTGCCGTCGGATCCAACATTGACCCAGAATTGGGCGAGGATAATTCATGTGCTCGAGCCCCTAGGAAACCCCGAATGTGGCCAAGTGGTGAAGGAGTATGGCCACACCGGCTCAGAAAGCAGTGAGTGAGCGGCCATTTCGACTCAGCAATGCCGATAAATCATTAGCACCACATGGGACGAGTAATGATGAGAAATCCATTTTCACAAGCAAAACATTTATTTTTTATTACATGTACACAATTTGACAATTTTTCGAATTTTTGACTTTTTTCATTTTATTTAAACAGCTGCCCGTTTGGTTTGTTTTATTATCATAATTAATGTTTTTTTAAAATGTTTTTTTTCGGTTTTTGTTGATGAGCACGACATGTATACATTTTCATCATTTTCAAAATTTCAAATGGATTCTCAACAAAGCAGATCATTCACTTCTTTCTTGTCGTTCTTCAACATTCTTATTTCGAAATTATCTAGTTATTAATGGAGTTGAAAATTACATACTTTCAAATTGGTTTGTAAACTTAATAAATCTTAAAAAATAATAGAATCTTTATATCCCATATAACCTTAATAATCAACTCATTTTTATTTTTTATGCCTTTTACCTTTAGTATTTTAATTTTACTATACAAGTTAAAAATCAAATAAGAGCTAAAACTCGTCTCATGAGAATAGGTTCATAATTGAATTTTTCAGCAGACCATCGGATTTTCAAATTAAAAAAAAGAAATTTCCAAAAGTTTAATTACCCTGAAATCTCATTATAAGCCTTAGTCTTAGTACAGAAAAAAAGTTTTTTTTAGCTTGGTAGAGGCTTAGTAAAAAATAAAGGCTTAGTAGCAAGTAGAGGCTTAGTAGAGAAATTAGAAAAATTAATTAAAATTTTTTTTATATTTTAATATAAAAACTTAAATCTGATCTTTATCATCATCTTCTTCATCACTTCCAAAGTTTCTCTCATCCGTTAAATTGTCAATGAGTTGATCATGAATTTCTTCATCATTAGTTTCCATGTCATCATCGTTATCATCTGGGTCTTCTTCAGAAACTTGATCAATTTCTTCTTCATCATCACCGTAGAATTTGACTGTTGGCTTTTTGAAACCACTTGTAATTGTTGAGACTGGAACTTCATTCCATGCTTCTGAAATCCATTTTGTAATTTCTTTGTATGATACACGCTTTAAATTTCCAGATTTTGTATAATTTTTGTAACCGTTTATGAGCCAATTTTCCCACCTGCTTCGAAGACGTGATTGGAACGATTTATTGACACTGATATCTAAGACTTGTAGTTTTTTAGTTAGACCTCCTGGAATCATAGTCATCAAAGTACCACTGTGATAAAGATTTTAGATAAAAATTCAGGTAGCGGTTTAGTAAAGAAATTAGAAAAATTATGATGATCGAAATTATTTACTAAGCCTCGGGCTTAGTAACTAGTAGATGCTTATAAGGAGATTTCAGGGTAAATATTTTGTGCAAAACTCCAAAGAAATTCAGTTTGCTTCATTGAAGCATTTCAATATTTACAATGTCAAGCTATCAATACAAAAAGCGTGTACGCAGTGCCAGATTATGACTCTTGAATGGCCTAAGCACAAAATAGTTTTGATTTACCTTTCTTGTAGAATATGTTGTTTAGTTTCATGGGAACACCCAGACCAGTAATTGAGTGATTGATAAACCGTGTGGAGCCACGAACATGAACGGTATTTTGAAATTGCCCTTTTACGAAGATGAAGGATTTACGAAATGAATAAAACTTGGCAAGAGAAAGCAGAGTATGAGTTTTTATATAATCATGAACATTAGTTTGTAAGAAAAGAGTTTAATATAAAAAAATCTTTTCTGGGCATTTTCTCTTAAAAACAATAATAATTAAATCATCAAAATCTATTGGATGTAGAATATCAACTTTTACCAGCAATATTATAATAAAATTATATGTTTTTGATTCATTGTGGGTCATAGAGAGACTATTTTCAAGCAAGAAAAGAGTGTTCCGTATAATAATTTGCCACAATTTGGGTAAGAAAAATTCATATAATTTTATTCATGGGAATATGTACTTTAATTTATAAAATATAATAATAACTGTGTACAAATCACTATAATAAAACCTTATTTGTTCCTATTTGTAAACTGCACGTGCATGTCAAAATATAATTTTTTCAATTATTCATAAATATTTATAAAAAAATCATCCTACCTGACTTTTCATGAATTTATTAAGGTTTGTAAATATTTTTGTATATTATTAAATATTTAGAAAGAAAAACTTTGTCGGTATTTTTGCTTTTAACCTTTTCTTTTTAAAAATATCTAAAATTGGAATGGAAGAAGATGTGTAAAATGTCTAACCAATTTATAGATGTTTTTGATTTACAGACGTTCCTATATTCGTCATTGGAATTCCATTCAAAACAAAGTTTTTAAAATTAAAACTCTGTAATTTCCAATGAATAAAAAACTGAGAGCTCAATAACAAGTCCAGAATTACGGTAGGTTATGCAAAATTATTTTAAACTATTGGGGACTGGGATTATAGCCTTGGTCATTTTGGTTAATCAACAGAGATTAAAGGTTTGCTATTCATGAGTCTTGTGAGACATAATTAACAAATTAAAGGAAATGTATCATTAATTAAGTAGTTTAAAATATCAAGAAGCAATAGTTCAAGAATATGTTTGTAACTAAATAAAAACTCAGTTGATAATTAAAAATTATTATCAGGAAATTACAAAAACAAATCTTGTGGATATATTTATGTTTGTTTAAATATTCCGAAGAAGTTTAGTTTTTAAATATAGAATTAAAAAAATAAATATTATCACG
>MQRK01147557.1:0-12433 GCA_001938485.1 Girardia tigrina | reverse complement strand
CACAGCGGTTTTCCCTTTGCGAAAATAATTCAACAAAACATGACGAATATACTCATTTTGATTTTCCATTTCGAATTGACGGTAAAGTAATAAATTAAAATAAAATCAATTAATATTTAAATTTAATTAATATTAAAATTCTGTGCACTCAATTTAAAAATTATTGGGAGAAAGTGACATGTGAAGCGTTATATACAAGATCTTTGGATCCTAAAATTAACGTTCAAACTGCATTCTCTACAACTCTGTTGAGAGTTTTTAAATGATGTACTGATTTCGTATTGATTGCATATTCATTAACTGCACTATATAAGTAAATTTCGTTTGAAAAATCATTTGTTCTGACGATGACGGTTAAACCGTCGAAATATATCAACTTTGATTGGCTGAAGAATTTTTTATTTGATAATTTGCCAATTTTATTTCAATTTATTCACAATTGAGAATATTATTTTCGAGACCTTCTTATGTAACTTATTAGGATTTTATAATTTTTTTTATTGAAAACATTTTTTACTTATTAACATTGTAGTCGCATTCTTTGACAATCAATATTTCTGGTCCTTATGAGGACCATTTCTCATTCTCTTGCGCCTTGAATGTTATGAATCTTCGGAAATACTAGTTGATATAGATTGTATCGATTGTGCAGCATATCTTTAGAGAGCGGCAGCAAAAAACCGTTCTTGTCTCTTCTTTGCTCGACATCGACAGGCGACGACTTTATTTCGCTCGGCACGGCTAACAAGCGACACGATTATATCGCCAAATTTCTGCGACTTATTCGATAATTGTAAATCATTCTCATCATTCTCGCACTTGCTCTATGAAGAAAAATATTCGAATCGTTGGTATTGTGAATCGAATTTGTGTTGAGATCTTTCGATAATTTCGACATTATCAAATTACAGAAAAAAATGAAGATTTGTTTTTAGATTGATTTTTATTTTCAAAAAAAATTTTATTTAAAAAAAATTGTGCTGTGATTCAGCTATTTAACTTTTCAGCAAAACAACAAAAACATAATAACGGATATTTCCAAATAACATCCATATTCCAAATTGTACCCATATTCCAAATACTAGTTACAACTATAGGAATAATAATAAAAATAATCATGTTTATGACAATAAAAATAAGATATTTTTATAATTTTAATTTAAATAATTCAATTAAATTAAATCCAAATGTTATCCCTATTTTCTAAAAATAACCTCTTTAAACATTCTTTGGGAATAATATTTAATAGTATGTGCCTCAAGTTCAATCAACCATTTCAAATTTCCGCACCAACCATTATAATTATTGAAGCCAATACCAAAATACTTTTTTTATCTTTAGTTCTGAAAGTTAACCAACTTTTACTTTGAAATAATAATCCATGATTGTGCCACAAGAATAATTTTTTATCTAATATGTTAGAGTCAACACTAACAGTAAAAACCGAAATGCTCTCACGTTTACGATCGTAACGCATTTATAGCTTCCGCAAAATAAATGAGATACATCAATTCATTTGCAATAAATCAAAGTCACACTTAAGCATGAACTCTAGTTGTTCCATTCTGTCCAGATAGCTTTACAAACTACATTTTTAAGTCTATGTGATGGAAATAAAAAATATAAAAAAGTAGATGAGAAAATGAATTGTACAAAAAGAGACTTTGACTTTTCAGGTGTAACAGTATCTATTTCGAAAAATAATGATAAAGGTTTTAAAAGCCATTAGTTTGCTTAAGAATTTGTCACCAATCTCGAAATTTGTGAGTTACGCCATTTGATAAACATTGTCTATACTAATGCAATGTAACTTTAGGTTTTCGCGCGGAGGTATCAGTTACCATTATCGACAATTGTAATGGATTGTTGACTCACTTTCCTCATTTTGCCATTGTGATGGATATTTGAATGATGTTGAGTGATTGTTGAATGAGTTTTATAATATGTTTGAAACTGTTTGGTGTTTGAAGTATGACATCTCTCCCCAGATAATTGAAGTCAATTATTGTCGAATTTAAAAATTTATATTACTAATTGTATAATAAATTAATTGTTATTTAAGAATTAATTAAAAATACAATCGTTTTAATCATTGCAGATTTTGGCAAATTTTTGAAGAATCCGTTGAAGAAACAACTCATGTATCAGACGCTGATTGCAGACCATTTTAGTCTTAATAAATCTTGTTATAAGACTTCGACTGTTAGTATTCTTAATAGCTATAACTAATCCGAGGTAAAATTCGAAGTTGTATCGATTGATTTACAAATTAATCTTTAAATGATTAATAAATCTAAAAAGTAAACTTGAGATTTCGAATAAGAATATTTTCATAAACTGAAATTGATGTTTTCATCGGGTGTTGTAGACAAACAAATAAACCTTAAATATCGTATGTATATTACATTTATCTTCTAATTACGATTAAGTATCACATTAATCAATTCCGAAAAGAATCTCAATTCTGTGCGAACATTAATTAGTCGTCAAAATATCTACCTTCATTGTTTATATGAGTATTTTAGATTTAGATTATTTGTCTAAAATTAGCTAAACTTGAGAGAAGATATATGAAAGAAATATGAGCGTCCCAGGACCTCCAAAAGGGCCCCAGGAGTAGTATGAATATGTGGTAGATAGCTCACTACCCCAACCCCATATAGGATTATGGGGTCTGATCTATAATTTTATGAAACATTTGATAGCAATATAGAACAAATGGGCAATTTGATGATTTTTTGATGAATTTTGAGTAAAAATGTGATAAAATTCTAAAATATTTTGTCGAAAATTCACCGATTTTGGTTATTTTTTCATTGGTTTTTATAAAATTTTATAGATAAAATTATAGATCAGACCCCATAATCAGCTATTGGGTTTGGATAGTGAGATATCTACCCCATAATTATACTACTATCAGGCTTAATACCTTATTGAATGACAGCATCACAGTATACTGAGGAAATAAATATTAAATTAAAAACATTGTATAAATATTTAAGATCTGTAGTTTCATCTATGTGATCATCAGGGCCGCGCGTACGATTGTTCATATTGTGCCCCGCACAAGGGCGCCGAATGAAAAAGGCACCGGCAGGCGTTTCTTTCACTCGGTGCCATCTCACTAAATAAAAAGAATTAAAATTAAATATAAAAAATTAAATGATAAAAAAGAAAAAGTGATAAATATGGATTTATTAGAGAGATACTGGAAATTATTTTAGAGAGATACCTGTAATTATTTTATAAAATAAAAGTATTCATTGGAAATATTCTAATGATTAAATTCATAACAAGTCATAGTTTTTGACATAGGGGTTCAGTTCGGGGAAGGGCGCTGAAAATAATCTGGCACAAAGGCGCCTCTTACCCACGCGGTGACCCTGGTGATCATGATTAAAACATCAATAAAATAATGCAATTATCTGTACTATTCAACTAACAATAATCATTTCTAATTCAGTGTAAGACATATTCTTCAAGACGCCCAGAGCAGCATTTGCAACAACATCGTTCTTTGACCTTGTCAAATCGAGAATTATTCGGATTCCATTACAGTTTCTGTTAAAAAATTTAGGATTTAATTAAAATTATTAAACAATATTCAACAAAAAATTATTAATTATACACTATTTACACATTATATATTTATTTATGCATAAATCTTTTAATATCCACTTATGTGTTTGTAAAAATCAACATTGTCAATATGAAGGGAATTAATTCTGTTCTACCAAATTTGGTCGTAAAGCTTTCAGTATAGTTCAAGATTCACTAGGCAAGTCAGTCAGAAATACTCACTTAGTGTCCTTGGGAAACCAGATTGGGTTTAATTCCGTCTCTAGAAAAAATGCGTCTCAAAATTACCCCAATGCTTTATGTCGACAGTAATTTGAAGTCCCCGTGAGCAGTAAGCTACTAAGAAGGATTATCTAATATTCTGGTGCCTACAAAGTCAAGGGGCTGAGTATAGGTACTCGATTTTCAGGACAGCTATGAAGCAATAATGAACCAGTGGTCTGTAATTGATGACTTTCTTTTAATTTTCCTAAATCCAATGTTCATTGACCGAACATTTTGCCAGTTTGAGAAAAAATACATAAATAAATTAAATAATATATATATATATATATATAATTAATAAAATAACTAAATTAAATAATTAAAAGTAAAATAAAATTAAATAACTTAAAAAAGAATAATGAAAGTAAATAATAAAACATAAATTATTTTCTCTGCTATAAACTCCGTTATTATAATGTTCTTGCTTTTTAATTGCTCTTGAAAAAACGTTACAATTACAACATTTGACAACAAATATAGACTAATTTATTTTTTACAATCGTGAGACTGTTATTCAGTGTAATATCTGCAAATTCAAAACTCGATTCATTGAGGTGAATTGATTGTACAATTAGAGTATGTGTGTAAAATAATGAAATTTGTAAAATACGATGTGTTTATGTTAATTATTTTTCTGTGATGTGTTTGAATTTTAAATGTTAAATTATGATTGCGTGTGTCTATTTGGAAAATTGTGAATGTGATTGGACGTGTTTGTGTTTGTACGTAAATGTTTTTGTAAAGGAACATTATTCACAATTTTGTGTTCAATTAAAACAATCAATTTTGTTTTTAAAAAAAGAAAGAATGTGTTCGGTTTGAATGTGCGATGTAAAAATGGAATTAATTGTATAAAAAATGATGTTCAAGATGGAAACTAAAAATAAAATTTGGAATTGGAATTGAATTCCAATTCCAATGAATCATATATATATATATATATATATATATATATATATATTTATATTTATTTAAAGAAATTATCGTTAAAAAGAAAAAGGAAAAATGAATTTACTTAAAATTACTTTTGTTATTAAGAAAAAGATAAAAATGTAAAAAAAAGGGAAAGGAAAATTTGATTATTAATGTTATTTGTTTAACTGTATTATTTAATTACAGTTTTGATATCCAATGAAAAAATATAATAAGGATGTTGATTTTTTAATTATTACAGAAAAATATTGCATATATTTAATTATCAAAGAAAATTATTCATTCTGATTATTACTTTGTGAAGACATTTGAAGATAATCATGTAAGAATTCTCTATCGGAGATTGCATATCAAAGAAACTGACGAAATTCCAGCACCTACTAAAAATGAATTAATGAGAATATTTCAATGTTTTGGAAACAGTATTGGAACGACGTTTTGTAAAATAACCATCATCGAACACATTGTTAAACCGGCCACTGGTGTTCACGAAAGTGACAGTGATTTGCAATTACAGAGAATTGATGTTTACGTTACTTCTGGAATTCATGGAAAGTGTGTGTCGATCAACGTTGTGGTTGAATTGAATAGTACCACTCTCGATTACGCTCTGAATTCGAATATTGAGAAATTGTTTCAACCAGATTATTTCATCGGTGGCTCCTCAAGTGATTCAAATAATTGCGAAAGAAATACAGTCCTCTTAAGGACCACAATTGACGATTGGGAGCTTGAATTTCGGACCGCATCCTCATGGGCCCGGATGCTGGTAATTAACAAAAGTAATTTTAAAGTATTTCCAAATGGATTAATTGTGTAAAAAATGGAATGACAATTGAATCAGTAATTTTTCTAAGCTGTAAAAAAGTGTTAAGAATTAAAATGGAGTTCGTTGATTTGATCTCAGAATTTGAATTTGAAATGTCTTAACATTCAAAAACACAATTATAAAAAAATGTTTGCTCGAAGCAAAATTCTTTCATGTCATAATAAAAATATCAAAAAGACACGGTCTCTTCACCACCAATCATATAAATGATACTAATAATTGCGCTAATCGTTAACTCGAAAAAATCTTATTATTAGAGATGATCCTAGTATCATAGAGAAGGCAAGTCAAGTATCCTATATAAAACTGTTTTTTGAGGTCCTGAGACGCTGATAATATCTTCGTAGTACTCTGCTCGTATATTTCAATAAACGTCATTAATAATGGTTTTGGAAAATTCATTGAAAATACATTTGTCGAAAAACTAATTCATCAAAAGACAAATTCCTGGATTGAACAAAGTAAAATCAGTTTGTGCAATCACAAATGGATGAGGCAAAGTCACCCTCCCAAATACCAATAAACCTTTCTTTTATTTTGAATAGTAAAATGGGCTTCAATCATATTAAAATGTTAAAAAAATGAATTATTTAGTCACATTAAAATATTTCTTAAATCATTATTAAGATTTTTGGATAATTAAAATAAACAGTAAAGTTGATAAAATATTCAACGATTTTTTATGTACGAATTTTATTAAATAAATTATATTTTAAAAGTGAACGCCATTTTCACTTGGTTATTTTTTGTATTAAATATTTATTTATAAAATCCCACGACATTTATGTAAGTATCATACAAAAAATAAAAAGACAATCCTAAAAAAGCTTACCGGACTTCTAGTTTTTTTTCATTGTTATTATATATTAAATGCTGCAGGAAAGCAAGAGCGTTGGATTGTATATCCACATCAGTATGGGTGCAAAGACTGAGGAGCTTGTCAGTTGGTAATGTTAGCGCATTTTCCTCAATTGTTTGTAATTCTAAAAATAATTGAAGAAGAATGATATAATGAAAAAAAACAATAAAAAATTTCGTCAAGACAATTTCCGAATTAATTATTGAGAAGAATTCTTTTCATGCAAATAAAATAATAAGTAGTAATAAAATATCTGCAATTGAGCTCAGACAACATCACGTAAATTATTGATAACTATTTCAAAAGCCTCTATAGAGCTGCAGGGAGTCCAAAGAGTGAAATATTTCATTCTTCTTCATTTTATGAATAATGATAAAATTTTTAATAACGCTCAAGAATTTATTATTACTTTTTTTAAATGATTAGTTGCACTAAGAACATATAAGTTTTAGAAAGTAACATATTGATTTGATAATTATCAAATTATATATACATATATATATATATATAATATTTGTCTAAAAAGTGTGTTGGTTTGTTTGTTCGTTTGTTTGTTTGTCGGTCACTCTTTTCAATGTGAAATTGCGGACAAACCAGACTGAATCCATTTAAGATCGTGGTCAATCTGGATAGCCCGCATCAATACAATTTTGTCGGTGTAGCGCCTTCGCCGAATGACGCCCGAAGCCTATGAAATCGATCGAAAACCGTACAAGTCATTAAATGGTTAAATTAACACTGATTTCGAATAATGACGATTTTAACTATTCCTACACGGAATTTCGTGAAAATTTTTATGAAAATATCAATAAAATACTAATTTATTTGATAAATGACCATTTTTATCACTTATTTACTAATTATATTTCTAAAAATCAATTTAGGTTAAATTTGCAAATTTTCGTTATCATTTGATTCACGGTTTGTCGGTCAAGCTCAAATTTTACTATGATCATATATATGCTGATAATAAACATATTTATATGTCCATAAAAAACATCATGTAGTAGGATGGGAGGGGGACAGAATATAGTGACGAAGTATTACTTGGGGGAGGAGGGTTTCGGAAATGTGACGTCAAATCGAAATACTGATGTATTTAAAGAAAGGATTCTGTGACGAAATTTGACGAGGGAAAGAAGGGGTTGGAAATCTGCTAAAATTGCGTGATGTCATTTATGGACAGCCCCAAAATGCAAAATAGTGGAGGAACAGTGATTGAATCCGCATAAAATTGAGATAACTCTGAATAGTCCGCATCGAAACGGTTCTATCTGTACAGCTCCTTTGCCGAAAGGCTCCGGGAGCCGATTTCATTGACTGACTGTTAAATCAACACAGAATTCGAAACAATAAATAATAAATCATAATAATTACAATATAAAAATTAAAATAGAAACTTTCAAAGTGGAAAATTCAGATCCTCCGTCATATATGACGGGTCTTATTTTAGTTTATAATGGTTATAATTAACTGTTATTGACAGATAGACTACATATATTGGGTACATGCATTCTGAGTGTAAACTAAAAATTAACGTTCCAATGTTAAACAGTTTGGGTACTTATTCATTACGGGAGTCTTTATGAGTTTCAAACACGTTCTGTTCAGCAGCTGGTCTGACAATAAAATACCATTGTCCTTAATAAATAGTTTTTACAAGATTATTAATTTTTTGAAAACAAATTTCGGCACTTAATGGATTTAGGAGATTTTTTTATTATATTAATATAAAGACTTTCCAATTTTTACACAGACAATGTGTTAGAAGAGTTTCAATGATTCAATTTTGTCCAGAAACTAAACAGAAAGTAGTCTTTAATCAAACAGAATTCAGTTCTCATCACACGATCGAATTTCAAAATAATTGTCAAAGACTGTGTCAACCGGTTCTGTATGCCGATCGTATTTTATAGGCCTTTATTTTAAATGTATACAAAACTATTTTTCATTCAATCCAGTTATAATTAATGTGGTCCCAAAGGCATCAAAAATGTTTCATATTTTAAATTACAATATTATGTTTTAATTTTAATAATGAATTCAAACATTGAGTTATGGCCTGAGGTAAGCTATGACAATAGAGATGTCGTAACTTGTGTATTGTAATAACAAGGTTAACTAAACTTTATGATTTAATGAACTTTGTTGTACAAATATATGTAAAGAATGAAAAATTTATGTTGTAATATTTATATTTTTAATTAATACAACAAATAACGGAAGGTATAAATAATTACATGTATAAAAAGAGCTTTTTATATTACCACGTTTTTAACAATCAATTTTTTCCAATATATTGTCCTTAAAATTTCAGTTTTCTATTTTAAAATATTTAATCCCTCTATTGTCACTAAACAAACACAAAATACACAATTTTTTACGAAATATTTAAATAATTTAGATATCAACTGTTTACATAAACTATTAAAATCCCTCTACTTTCAATAACGCCATTTATCAATGTTCTTCTTCAATTCCTATATATTTAAATTAACCGATATTAGCGTTAACTAGAATTGATAAAATAAAATGATGAATTAAAATTAATTTATATCGTACGATATAATCTGATTTGAGCTATTAATAATTATTAATTAACAACAACGGAGATTCAAATTTGATCAAAATAAAGATTCAAATCATTTTATTATACAAAATTTACTCATATAAATTGTCTCCATACAAACTGTTTTTTGCCAAAAGGACAACTTAGACATGTCCGATCAACTTGAAATATGTTTTTCATGCATTGTCTTCGGGTTATGATCTACTCTGAAAATTTCAGCCCGATAGCTAGTTGGTCAAATTTCAGTTGAAAGATTTATCCCGGACAGAATGACAAACTGACAGATCGACAACAAGTGAAGTTTATAAAAACGTGGTAAAAAAGCTAGTAAATATTGGGATCACAACAAACACAAAATAAGATTGAGAGAGATAAACGATAAATAAATTGTTACTTGAATTTTTGATGATAAAGAAAGAGATCAGTTCTTTAATAAATGATATATAAAACTATTGTATCACTTCAAAATAATGGGGACGAGGTAAAACTGGAATGATGTCTAGTCAACAGATAGACTATTGATTGCTTATACCTTACGAAAGATGATCACTATCTGTTGTAAATGATTATTGAAATTTCTTTTTAGATTAATATTGAATAGTTTTAGGATTGATGTCCTTTTCTTAAAAAAACTTGTTTTCTTTTGCTTTCTTTCTTTCTTTTTGTTTAAATTATTATGGTGAATTCTTTTTGCTTCTTCTCGATATTTGCAAAGAATTTAAAAGGTTAATATTTTTTATTGATTTTTTTTAAAAAATAATCTTGCTTGGCAATTTATTATTTCTAAGCAGATTAATAATTAAATATAAATGAATAAATAAATACAAATAACAAATAAATTTAAATGATAATATAAGTAGTATAAATAATGTATTACAATTTAAAATAAATAAAGATATAATATGACCGCCAATATATAATACAAAATAAAAATTGTTGACAGAGTCAATATAGGAATCTTGTTAATTACATTGTGTAATAAAAATTATTTTTTAATAACATCTACGCCACTTTAAAAAGTGGAAATTTCAAATTAAAATGTGGTATGTGATTCACCCTTAGATAAGTAAATAAAATAAATAATCGTGAAAATATAGACAACATAACTTTTTAATCCCGTTGAAACATGTTACTTCAGATTGTTGGATGGGGAAGCAAGAACACTCAGACCCATATGAGTGTCCTCCCCACAATTTATCATGTCGTGCTGATCCCGTTTTTTGAAGATATTGCACCAGAAAAAATGACACTGATTTACAATAACCAAGCAAAACGTATCAGCAGCTAGAATGCCGGCACTGGAAATGTTTCTGGTATTATTAGTAGATGAGCTTGGAGAATGAACAACATTTGATCACAATTCAAAAACATGGACCACGTCACAACAACCTGCTATAGATTTCATCGAGTTATTTTTAACGAATAAAATTTTGGATATGCTGGCAGCATCCTTAGTAGAATTGATTGCAAGAAACGTCATAGTCAAATTCCGAACAATAGAAAATTATGAATTTTGATGGACACAAAAGTTGATGTTAGTATTGGATGTTTTAATTTTATAACATCAAATACATAGAAACGACACATCTTACATTTTCCTTCATCAGATGGTCCCCCGCTTAACATTCAAACATATGTTCTGACAAAGTTTTCAAAGCAAATACCTTTACACAAAGTACAAGCAAGAGAATCATTCAATTTTTAATTTGAAAACACATTTATTTTCAATAAAATCAGAACTCTAGATCAATCTAAACACAATTTTTATTTTAATGTTTAATTTTATTACGTTCACATTCTCAAAAATTTTACAATTTTCAAAATTACATATATTGATAATTTCAAGATTCTGTGTAAGCGTTTTAATAGCTATTTGAAGAGGGTATCGTGTAAAGCAATTTTAATTAACTTTCGTTGTCCTAAAATAAATATTCAATCGGCAATTTCAACCAGTTTATTCAGAATTTTTTATTAGTGTAATTTAATACAATCGATTATAGACTCATTTTTTTTGTATTTCTACGCAGGTGAATTAAATTATTAACTAGTGACCTGATGATGACGGTTGATCCGTTGAAATATATTGTCTTTAAATATATATTTTAATAGATGAATTTTGTTTTAATAATTTATTAATACTTACTTGGACCACGTTTTGGTTGAGAATGTTTAGCACCAGCCAAACTCGGAGGTCTTGAATCTGATTGCACACTATTTGGTGGAGAATACCAACCTAATAAAGTTTGGAAAAATTTGAAAAACGATAACAATATTTAAAACCTTTTGGATTTTTAGAATTGGAATTTTTATGCTTATTGTCAGGTGGATATAGTTTATTGACATTAGTAGTGGTTAAAGGTTGAATACTGCTTGATGAGGTACTGTTTCGATTGCTTCCTGAGAGGAATATATTTTATTTAAAGATCTAACAAATATATTTTAACTGAATAGAAATAATATTATCAAATATTACTTTTGGTACATGAGTATCTTAATAGAACATCTTCAGAACAGATCATATTGTTAGGAATTAAAAATGCAATGAAAATTTTTGAAAGAAGGTTATATTAAATATGTACAAATTAAAAATTTTATATAATTAAATATGTAACGTTTGAAAAAATAAAATTAAGAAGATCAATTAAATTGCTAATAATAAAAAATTTTTGAGAGTTTTTAATATAATATAAAAAGTAAAATGTATAATTTTTATGTGCAACGATTTAAAAAAAATTAATAAAATTAAATGAAACGATTAAGTATTTTAAAATGTTATCGTAATTTAAAATTGATTTATAAAAAGTAATGAAAAAATCAAATTTGAATATTTATAAGTATTTTTATTTATATCGGTTTAATATTTATAAAACAAATTGCTTCTAAAAAAATAATGTTTGTTTAAATATTAGATTAAAACATTTTATTGGTGTGGTATAATAAAAGTTTTGATTTCAGAAATATCTCATAGTAATAATTCCGACTAAGTAATGCTTATACAGTATACAGTAAAATGTATAGTGAAATTCATTGCTTAATGAATTGTTAATATGATAGATGGTTGATATATGAAAATATTGATGCTGTCTCTCTATATTAACCACTCTATGATTTCAATTAGTTGCATGAGATTGTAGCTATGGACGAGGCAAGGTGTCGGTAGTGATATGTCCGAAATACATCTCTGAAAATTATGACATGATCAATCGGAATGAAATAATAAAAGAAGTAATTGGACAATGTGAATCATGCCAAAAAAGTGAAGGAAAGCTATGAAGGAAAACCGCGTGACATTGGTCGCAAATGAACCATTTGAGAAAGTGTACATAGACATATGTGGACCACTAAAGGAAACTTTGAGAAGAAAAAAGTATATTGTTGCAATCATAGATCAGTTTAGTAG
>MQRK01147509.1:0-10864 GCA_001938485.1 Girardia tigrina | reverse complement strand
TATTATAATACATCAATAGGTTGACTTTAGTTTAAAAAAGAACTAATTTACCTAAAACTTTTAAAAATGCACGAAAATGTAATTGCAAATATTTTGTCCAGTAGTATATATATATATATCGAAAGGATTATTTACATAAACATTTCGTAATCACCAAAACTTTAGAATATTTTCAATGATGATGACGTCAAAATTAATCACAATTCACGAAACTTTAAAACATTTTCATACATTAAGATATGCATGTAAAAGTTACTTTTTAATTAAATTAAAAAAAACATGATATATTTTTTAAAAACACTAATATGACTTTTAATATTTTTATTAATATTACAAGTTTGATTGTCCTCGGGACAATCTTTGTCAAAACTTTCGTACAATTGCATCCATCTAATTAATTATTGTCTTTAATCTTATTAGCTGAGTAAAGGAAGATTACTTAAATTTTTAATATACTTATTTCAAATGTTATTAGTTAAAAATTAAAATGATTATTATTTTAAAATTATTAATTCAATTTATTTATTTAAAAATTTTAAATAAAATTAATCAACTTACTTACAATTTTACAATTATTTTAAATTAGAAATAAATTTAAACATTACATATTTTCAGATAATAAGAATTAAAATACAAATCATCCATCTCTGTAGGAGAGATAATTCCAAATCAACATACAACATTCAAACACAAAATATCAAACGTCCCAAATATATCTCACAATATTATACTTACCAAAAATAAATTATTACTTCAAAAAAGTTCTTAGTAAAACTTATAAGAATTTTAATTCTAATAAATTCTAGTAATATTTAAATAAAAAACTACAAAATTTTTTTACGAATCTAAACTTAAAATACCAAGATTCAATTATCAACTATTTAAAACAATGGATCAAACACCTGTAGAAGTTTAATTTAGAACGAAACATGACTTGTGAATTTTAGTGATCTAATAAATGATTATTGTGAGGACATTTACTTTTAGGTGTTTAAACTTTCGTGTTAAGACATCTTTCCATAAAGATTTAAATTTTTATAATCGAAAATTGATTGAGATTTAGAGAGTAACCCTTCAATGAAGGTTGCTAAGAAATTTACCATGGTCAATTAATTTTAACACGTCCAAATAAACAACTAAAAATAAACTTTTGAAATGAACAAAAATATTAAATAATCATATTTCAGAAAACCATGTCAGTAATAAAGAACTTTTTAAAAATGAACTCAACGAAATATTAAAGCACCAACAACAGAAAGAGTCTTGCAGAGGACCAGACATTCAAATCTCAGAATCATTCCTTGATTTTAATAAATCAGATTTTTCTATGAATCAGTTAAATCTCAATTCTAACATTCCAGACGTATTAAATTCCTATTTTCAACAAGATCATCAAGCGGTAAGTTATCAAATGTCTTTTTTTACTAATTTTACGAAAGGTTTCTTAAAAATTAATAATTGTGATTAGTTTTTATACTTTCAGAATATGATGTCAAACTATCTTTTCATGATGTGTCAACAAAGCATTTTATCTTCAGTGTACAGTTCTCTTATGATGCCCAATTGGCAGCTTCCGAATTTCAATTTCGGAAACATTCCTTCACCCGCAAATCTTTTCAATTCAAAAAAATCGGAAAACTTCAATAATAAAGAAAATCATTTAGAGGAAATAAATAATACGGACCAATTAGAGTGAGCGATTTAATAAATAAGAAATTTTATTTTAATAATTTATTATTTATTTTATAAATATTAATATTTTTGTTAAAGTTTCAAGTAAAAAATAATAAAAATAAATTACTTAAAAAAATAAAAAAATAATTATTATTAATTGTTATATAATGAATTATTATTATATAATGAATCTCTATAATGAATTATTTGGGTCCGAGAAAACTACCTCTCTATAACTAGAATATTTCAGCGCTGTTGCTTTAACAAGCTTTCCAGTTACCGGGAATGCCATTTCATTACATTTATGTATATTATGTATATATACATTAAAAAATATTGTTCGTTATAGAGAATTACATCTTATAAAGAGGGAACTTTATAGTGAGGTTTTACTGTATGAGGGGTTAATTTAAATTTTTATCTCGCCAGAATAATGTATTATTTTTTTAATTTAAAGAGGTAAATTATTTTAATGTTAATATGCTTATTCAATATTTTAAAATTAAAAATGATATAATAAAACAACTATTAAAAATCAAAAATGGTATAATAAAAGAAAAGCATAAAAAATTAAATATATATTTAAAAATAAAAAATATCTTTTAATGTATCTATTAAATATCCTAAAATTAAAAATGTTAAGAAAACTATAAAATATTAAATATTTATTTATAAATAAAAATATTTTTAATAAGCAATTTTAAATAAATTTTGAAATAAATTTTGAAAATAAATTTTCAGGATTTTAAAAATTGAATCGAAAAGAATTTAATAGATTAATTTCGGGTGAGATAATTAAATTAACAGGAAAATTTGTTTTAAATATGTGAATTGTTATAGAAATAAATTTTGGTGTTAAAAAAATGAACTCGAATATCGATGTTGCAACCACCTCTCACATACTATATGTAAATGGACTATAAAAATTTTATTATTATTATGGTTATTATTATATTCGAAATTCTAATAAAAGTATGTACACCACAATTTAGTAGATTATTTGTAAAAGTTTGAATCAAATAAAACTTTCAGGTACTCAGTGTTATAACTCGACTTGGTAATCATCATTTTCATTTAATATTTAGTTGGGTCTCGATCAACGATGAAAATACAACATGTGGAAAAGATATTTTTAACCATATCAATTATTATAAAATTTCAATTAAAATATTGTAATTTGATAATTATAAAATTACAATCTTTTAATTGTAGTTTGGTTAAATAATAAAGTTTTAAAATGCAAATGAATCAATTAAATTATTTTTATCTTAATTAAGATCTTGATGTTTCAAAAAGATAAGAAAGCCAAAACATTTGGAGTTCTCAAATTTGATGTTTTAAGCAACTCTACACCCTGAAATCAGTTTTCACCTTACTCAATCAATAAATTAAATAAAAAATTTTTGTTTTAGACATATGAATCAATTAAAAGAATATTCATAAATATATTTCTTGACTCAACACATTAGATTGGTATATAATAACTGCGTTATTTTCCTATAAGATCAAATCTTTCATGGAAAGCACAATGTTTGGTGGAGTCCCCAGGTGGGCCTAAAGACTGACTGTTGGTAGCAAAGCCATGTTGTTGCAGTTCGTGGTGTGCCTATTATATTCATAATTGGTTGTTCATTGATTATTTTTTTAAAATCGTTAACAATAATCAAATTCAAAATTCTAGTCAAAATAGATTTTATAATTTCGTCAAAATATTCAAACAATTTATCTCAAAATCAAATCAATGTCGTCCTTAAAATTGCTACATTTAAATTTAACAGTAAATTTCGATTCAGACACAAAAATGTAAAGTAGAAATTTAAATAAATTCGTTTCGAAAAATCGTACAGTAAACATAAAACTGAATTCTTTAAACAATTTGTTTTCAATAGTATTTATCACTTCAAAAGCGTCACAAAATTCGATATCAGCCAAACACATTCGACAGTGTCTCAACAACCCGAGCGAATACATCTTTTCGGATTTTTAAACTGAGTAAATTTTAATAATTTAAATATTTTTTTTTAATTTTAATTTAAATTATTTTTTAAAACACAATTATTTATCATATTTATACACACACACACATATATATATACATAAAAATGCAACAAGCAATTCAAGAGTATACAAATCAACAATATAAATTGATTAAACTTTTTCGAAACGACATGATTGATTGTCTTTGGGAAACGAGAGAAGGAGATATTCAAAATATTCTAGAAATATCAACATATAAATAGGAATTCATTTTAACATTCCGAAACACAATTTAATATATTTTCCATTTTCTTCTGGTAGATTTTTAGAAGTGCTTTTATCCTTTTCTGTAAAAAACTGTTCAAAATAAAAAAAAATATTAAAAAATTACATTACGTATATGTTTCTTTCGAAGTATACAGAATGGCACTTTTTGTAACGCTAAAGCCATACACACAATTACCTATTTCTGTTTTATTAAAAGTAAATGGAACGGAAACCGTACCTCCATTTTAATTTGGGGACGTCCGATTGTCGAGCAAATGGAAAGGTACGCAAATAACAACGAAGGCCTATTTTCTATTGGAATTAAAGCCACTTTTCGATCAGAAAACACAAAGAGTTTGATTAAATAATTACAAATCGATTGAATTGTCTGAAGGAAATTTTTATCATCCTGATTATGACAGTAGATGAGGCCCAGAAAATGTTATTTATTGTCGATAAAATCGAATTATCATTTTTAAATTCACGAACGATATTTGAAACTTTTGTTGGATTTAATTTAAACGTTTTATCATAAGGATTTGTCAAACTGTCGAATGATGAAACCCAATTCGTTAAATTTGGTGAAAGGACTTTTTTTCATGTCTCATTAGATTTATCAAAAATAAAAATCAAAACCCGCAAACTTTTATTTTACATTAAAGTTATACTTTTTTTAAAACTGTGACAAAATCACGTAAACAAAATTCCTTAAATTACTTCATTAAAACAATCATTTTGAATCCATTCATCAAATCCAAAAATTCAACATTACATACATAATTGTCAAATTTACAATTAAAATTTTCCAAAGCCACAAATCAAAGATATAAAATCATTTTTCGCTGATATTAAATTAATATTCACAAGAATCGATAATAACGGAAATGGTTTTATTGAAATCAAAGAAAAAGAAACCTAAATTATTTTATTCGTTTATTATTATTATTAATTTTTTAAATTTTTTATCTTATTTAATTCTTTTTAATTTATTTAATTAATTATTTTTGATTATTTAATAATTTTACTTTTTGAATTTTATTTTACTATAATTAATTATTTAATTAGCTATTTTATTGATTATATTTTTAATTTAATTTATTTATATATTTTTCCCAAAATTTTGGAAAAATGTTCAGTCAATGAACAATTTTCCGCTCCAGTAAATTTATTACCAAAAAATGACCACATGATAATTTCCGTTGATTCTTCTTTACTCCGTTGGTGATTTCTGAAACTTTACAATAAAGTCTTAATTCCATATAATAACATCAGTATTTTTTGCTCTTTAATCATTCTTAAAACCGTGAATTTCTCTCAATCTAAATCATAATTAATTTTTTTTTATTAAAAGATACTAAGTATTTTACTTTTAATTTAAAAGTGATTTTAGTGAATATGGGTTTCTCTTAATTTAAAAAGAAATTACCATTATGCAAATGAAATCTTAATTAAATTTGACGAGAAATAAATATTGTTTCATCATAAAAGTTTTTGTCATCTGTTTCATAAGAATCTTTTTAATTATACTGTAAAAGAAGCGTTCTCAAACTGCCACATTTCCTTTCAAAATCTGTAAAAGAAAGCTAAACTCCCATATAATTTACCTTGACCATATTCACCATACTGACCACATTAGAATAAGATATTATATTTATAATTAAAATGAAGAAAATTATTTTTCTAAATTCGAAAATTCTTCATTAATTTCTAATTATTATCTTCTTAATGATAAGTGTCAAACTGGTATGCTCGAAAAAGCAATAACAAAATTTTTAAATAATTCAAACAAAAAACTTACATTTGTTAAAATATTTCAATGGAATTTATGAAAATTAATAAAAATATGAATGTAATTTAAACTGGAAACATGAATGTCAACTGTTGATAAAAAAATAAAAGTCTGTTTACATTCAAGTTTGTTACTCTTCCTTATTGTGAATCTCGTATCCTAAATTCATGTTGCGGCCGCGTAACCACACTACTCTACCACATAATGAACCAGTCCCACCGAGTCCGTACTGTTATGTGCGACTTGACGGCGCATGGCTGTCCGATGTGAACTGGCCAGTCGGACCGACCGACGCAGAGTGAATGGAGCGATTGTACGACCCGTCGTTCCGGGTTTCACTGCTCGATGTGGAACCGCCATGAATCGGTCGCAGGACCGACACACAACGACGAGTCGGCCGGTGTTGCACTCAGCCGGTACGCAGCTACTGCCTGGTTGCTTCGCCGATTTTTTCTGGTACTAACGTCCAACACATTGAAAGAATAGTTTATTTTCTTTACCTAACAATCCCAGTTCATCTTTACCTATACTCATATCTTACCAAAGGTTTAACTATTTGAGTCTTTAGAATTAATACAATTTGTTTAATAATCTACATTTCATTATTTTCATTTATCAAATTTGGTGATCATATTCTTAAAATAACTTATCAGATGTTTCCTAAACTTTGTAAACTATGGAACCATGTTGTCTTAAATTATTTGGGGAAACTTACTTAATTAAGAATTAATACAATTGTTTTCTTTTATATACCGGGTGTTATGAAAGTCTTGTCAAAAAACATTCCAAGCAGATAAACATGTATATTAAAAACACTAATTCAATTTTTAATACATTTATTTGTATCACAACATGAATCACCACTAGGACAATTCTCCATAAAACTTTCATAACTAGACATCGTTCTTAATTGATAAATTTAATTCTATTTCTCAACGTTTTATTATTTATTCAAATTTAAATTGCAATTTATTTATAATTTGATTTCAAAATAATTTATAATATAAATTACAAAAAAATAATTTTAATTATTATTTTAATTAATTATTATTATATATTATTTATGATATATTAATGTAATTTTAAAGTTGGTTATTTAAATTTTAAAATTGAATAAATACTTTGACGTTTTAAAATATTTAACATATCAATCTACCATCTGGGTGGGCGAAGCACAATCCTAAAACAACATACCAAATGATTTCTTCTGGTACTAACGTCCAGCACATTGAAAGAATAGTTTATTTTCTTTACCTAACAGTCCTAGTTCATCTGTACCTATCCTTATATCTTACCAAAAGTTTAACTAACATACAATAAACATCATTCAAAATATTCTTCACAATGTATATTTCAGAACATATAAAAGATACCGCAACGAAACTTTAAATTAAAGTTGAATAGAAGTACTTTGAACAATTTATTTAAAATGATGGCCTCCCGTATGCACGTCGACTTCCAGACGTTTTCTGAATGCGATACAGGTTTTCACTACAAACTCCTCTGAACATTCTCCCAGAATTCCTCAGGGCCTTGTCACTTGTGTGAAAAGTAAAACAGGCTTCGCTCTCTACACGTATCCATATGGAGTAATTCAGAGGATTGACATCTGGTGAAGATGGTAGCCACTTTTCTTTGGTTTTAAAAAGTCTTTCTCATCCAAAAACCTTTGAATGGCATTAGCCATTAAATATGGTTCACCATCTTGATAATAACAAAAATTCCCAAGGAAAAATCCTTCTTCGGCCATAGCAATACAGAATGAATCAGAGCTTGTTGGTCAAATGTGGCATTCAGTCTGTAACCAGCAGGGAAGAACCATGGGGCTGACTTTTACATTCGCTGTCACCACACCCAGCATGCTGCTGAATTCTTCCTTCTGCTAATCGTTTATCCATTATTGATTTCATCAATCCTAAGCGAACGACACGGTTATTGTGACGGTTTCATAATGTATCTGCTGTATAATTTTTTTTCTACTTCCAAGACATTAAAATTTCCAGCTGGACGTTACTTCACTTCATTCAAAAGGTTTGACACTGCTTTGTCGCATTGATTAGGTCTCTATATCAACATAAGACTCTTGCCTCCAAGTTTCTTGACTGTATTACTTACCTGTGATTTATGAACGCATAAATGTGACGCATAAACTATGAAAAGATCGCTCTGGATGACCCTTGATGTTCTTTCTAAGCTGGAATAGGTTTATTTTGGATTTTTGAAAACTCCTGAGTCTGTCTTGCAGACTTTTGTTTGTAACCAATCGTTTCCAGACTCGATCTACTGTTCGAACAGTTGCTCGGCAATTTTATTGTCAAGGTGACCCGCCCCGAAGCAATTTTGCTATATCAGAATGCTTGGCTGGGATATGTTTTACAAACATTAAAAATATCAAAGATTGATTTAAAAGGAATTTCAATAATTATAATCTCTAAACTAAATACGAAAAAATTGCATATAAGCTTAAGTTCCTTAATATCTAGTGTCAAAGTCCAATTACAAGACTTTCACAACAGTCTGTATATTATATCAATGTACTAAGTAAAACGAAGAAGTTAACTATATTTTTATCAAGGGTAAAATTAAAGAAAATGTTTTAATATAAATAAATCTAAAACGTCTTTCATACAATCAACAATTTAAAGAAGGACAATAATAGCGATATTTTGCAATTTACTTTATCATTTTAATAAATAACTAAGGTATGCATTTTATAAGTCTATGAACATTAAATTAATCAAGCACAGAAACTAGACAAACTTTTAAATTATCTATTCCAGGCAATAACGTAGTAATATTTTCCGAACAAGAGTCCTAATCGTTACAATATATAATTCTTCCTCAAACTCAGATTCAGACTAAATTAGACCAAAAAACGTATTAATAAAATCAAAAGATAGATTTTGTTGATCCAGTCGGAAAGAAACTTTATACCCTACAATTAAATTCCGTAACGAAAATGAGAAGATAATTGACATAAGAATTCTCTACTTATTATTCTTTCTTGAATTACCGAATTACTTTGTGTTTTTTGAGCCGAATAAATCTCTCCACAAAGATTATGTTCAAAATAAATTCCAATATCATTATAAAGTCCGTATTTCGTATTTAGTGAACTCTTTATAATTTATCATTATGATCAAATCACAGATCTTCGTTTTCCTTTTTTTATTTATTAAATGGAAAATAATTAAATTAATCAATATTTCGACTGTTTTACCGTCATCCATAGATCACTGATTATGAGCATTTTAACTGTTTTCATATGTGAAAGTGGCGAATATGTAATTCATTTCGTGATATTACTCAAAATCACCTCTTTTCTTCAAGTTATTTTTTAAAATGATTGCATTGAATTTGGAAGTTATTCATATTCAATTTATATCTCAAGTTTTTCTATACTCAACAATATTATTCTTAACCCATATATTAACGTGATCATAGACTGGTTTGTAGAGTTGACGAGTAGTATCTCCAACGTGTGTATTATAAAGTATTTAGTAAATGTATACTGATAAACAACTTCAATTGTTAATAAGATTTTGAGATCTCAAAACTCAATGCTCAAACGGCATTCTCAACCAATTTTTTAAGAGTTTTCGATTAATTTTACGAACGGGTGTAAAGGCAAAATCTGGATATTTAAAAATTGAATTAAAAATATACTTAAAGTAAGAATTGAATGTAAAGAAAAGAGGTAAACAATTCTCATTGGTCCATGTGTTGATTACAAAACATTTCGTCATCCTGCAGTTAGTCATTTTTTTACCATAATCATGAAAGAGCAACAGCACCGAGACAATGTTAGTAGATTTTAGAGAATACATTACATGAAAGGAAAATCCTTCACCGTGAAACACTTCTTAGAAGAGGGATTTGCACGCTCGACAATCTACTCCATCTTTACAAGATTACATATGAATTTGGATGTGTCTCGCAAGCCAGGAAGTGGTAGACAAATTAAGAAACTGACAAACACCCAACGAGCCAGCATTTGTCGATGATCAGTAAACAAAAAGGTATGTCACTCTGACAAAAAGCAAAGAAGCACAATGTGAGTCCCCAACCCATCAGAAATGTTCTCGATGAACAGGGAATTTGATATTATAAACGAATTAAAGCTCCACAGTATACCTCTGAACAGGATAGTTGGCCTCCCGAATACAGGTATTCAATAAGAATATTTTAGAAAGGAATTGTAGACATTATTATTTTTAAAGTTTGAGAAAAAATGTCCAGATTCTCCTAAAAAATTATTCATGAAAGACGACATTATACAATCCACAATCTATTTAATTTTCTACCGATTCCCTTGAGACATCTGATGCCTTGTGAACCATTCTTTTGTTTTGTTTGCATTCGGTATATTTAAACGGTTTTTCATCTTGTGGTAGCTGAAGCGGGATGCGTACCGTGGATTCAGTGTGATCCCGCTTGAGATGTCTATTCAGTTGCTTATATAATCTCTGTAATCTTTGATAATCTCTGTAAATTCTTGAACACCTTTTTTTCTTCTGATATTACATATGTACAGCTTATTCTAACATATTTCAATCTATATAGTGTATCATATTTTTATTAAATTTTCCAACCTTTTCTTTCTAGTATTTGTATTTTTCTTATTGTTTTGAAGTTAAAAAAAATATTTTCGAAATTTAAATTGCTTTATGACTAATAATAATAATAATAATTTTCCCACCAGAAATCGGATGGCAACTTCCGAACAACTAGTATTTCGGACACGCTACATTATGACAATAATGATGTTAAAGATAACATAAATAATTTGGAAATTTAAAAAGAAGAAACTTTCAGGCAATATTAAGAAATTTAGAGTATAATCAATTGGGCACACGATTTTCCGCGCCGCGGAATAAGCCTACCAGCATTGATAAAAAATATTAACGCATTTTTTAATAAACTTATTAAAAAATACATTAATATATTTTTAGCGCTGGTAGACTAATTCCGCGACAGTAATTAATAATTACTATTAAATTTGCGATATGGAAATTATTTAAATATGAATATTCAGATTCAGTCATACAACTTAAAAAGTAATTTTATGCAATATTTTGTTTAAGTAATGTCTTTCAGTGTGTTTAATTAAAAATATAAAAATTTTGGAATGCCGAGGAATTTGTCATTGCTTGCAGC
>MQRK01147508.1:0-11036 GCA_001938485.1 Girardia tigrina | reverse complement strand
ATTATTAAAGAATGATGGTGCATTATTGCGATAATAAATGTTACTTAGTTTTATTTTTATTACTAATAAAAAAATTAAATGAGTGCAAAAATGTGGCCAAAAAAACATTACAAAAATACTCAAATTCATTATTATTTATTAAACTATTAAAACAAACAAATGTGTCAATGTATATTATAATACATCAATAGGTTGACTTTAGTTTAAAAAAGAACTAATTTACCTAAAACTTTTAAAAATGCACGAAAATGTAATTGCAAATATTTTGTCCAGTAGTATATATATATATATCGAAAGGATTATTTACATAAACATTTCGTAATCACCAAAACTTTAGAATATTTTCAATGATGATGACKTCAAAATTAATCACAATTCACGAAACTTTAAAACATTTTCATACATTAAGATATGCATGTAAAAGTTACTTTTTAATTAAATTAAAAAAAACATGATATATTTTTTAAAAACACTAATATGACTTTTAATATTTTTATTAATATTACAAGTTTGATTGTCCTCGGGACAATCTTTGTCAAAACTTTCGTACAATTGCATCCATCTAATTAATTATTGTCTTTAATCTTATTAGCTGAGTAAAGGAAGATTACTTAAATTTTTAATATACTTATTTCAAATGTTATTAGTTAAAAATTAAAATGATTATTATTTTAAAATTATTAATTCAATTTATTTATTTAAAAATTTTAAATAAAATTAATCAACTTACTTACAATTTTACAATTATTTTAAATTAGAAATAAATTTAAACATTACATATTTTCAGATAATAAGAATTAAAATACAAATCATCCATCTCTGTAGGAGAGATAATTCCAAATCAACATACAACATTCAAACACAAAATATCAAACGTCCCAAATATATCTCACAATATTATACTTACCAAAAATAAATTATTACTTCAAAAAAGTTCTTAGTAAAACTTATAAGAATTTTAATTCTAATAAATTCTAGTAATATTTAAATAAAAAACTACAAAATTTTTTTACGAATCTAAACTTAAAATACCAAGATTCAATTATCAACTATTTAAAACAATGGATCAAACACCTGTAGAAGTTTAATTTAGAACGAAACATGACTTGTGAATTTTAGTGATCTAATAAATGATTATTGTGAGGACATTTACTTTTAGGTGTTTAAACTTTCGTGTTAAGACATCTTTCCATAAAGATTTAAATTTTTATAATCGAAAATTGATTGAGATTTAGAGAGTAACCCTTCAATGAAGGTTGCTAAGAAATTTACCATGGTCAATTAATTTTAACACGTCCAAATAAACAACTAAAAATAAACTTTTGAAATGAACAAAAATATTAAATAATCATATTTCAGAAAACCATGTCAGTAATAAAGAACTTTTTAAAAATGAACTCAACGAAATATTAAAGCACCAACAACAGAAAGAGTCTTGCAGAGGACCAGACATTCAAATCTCAGAATCATTCCTTGATTTTAATAAATCAGATTTTTCTATGAATCAGTTAAATCTCAATTCTAACATTCCAGACGTATTAAATTCCTATTTTCAACAAGATCATCAAGCGGTAAGTTATCAAATGTCTTTTTTTACTAATTTTACGAAAGGTTTCTTAAAAATTAATAATTGTGATTAGTTTTTATACTTTCAGAATATGATGTCAAACTATCTTTTCATGATGTGTCAACAAAGCATTTTATCTTCAGTGTACAGTTCTCTTATGATGCCCAATTGGCAGCTTCCGAATTTCAATTTCGGAAACATTCCTTCACCCGCAAATCTTTTCAATTCAAAAAAATCGGAAAACTTCAATAATAAAGAAAATCATTTAGAGGAAATAAATAATACGGACCAATTAGAGTGAGCGATTTAATAAATAAGAAATTTTATTTTAATAATTTATTATTTATTTTATAAATATTAATATTTTTGTTAAAGTTTCAAGTAAAAAATAATAAAAATAAATTACTTAAAAAAATAAAAAAATAATTATTATTAATTGTTATATAATGAATTATTATTATATAATGAATCTCTATAATGAATTATTTGGGTCCGAGAAAACTACCTCTCTATAACTAGAATATTTCAGCGCTGTTGCTTTAACAAGCTTTCCAGTTACCGGGAATGCCATTTCATTACATTTATGTATATTATGTATATATACATTAAAAAATATTGTTCGTTATAGAGAATTACATCTTATAAAGAGGGAACTTTATAGTGAGGTTTTACTGTATGAGGGGTTAATTTAAATTTTTATCTCGCCAGAATAATGTATTATTTTTTTAATTTAAAGAGGTAAATTATTTTAATGTTAATATGCTTATTCAATATTTTAAAATTAAAAATGATATAATAAAACAACTATTAAAAATCAAAAATGGTATAATAAAAGAAAAGCATAAAAAATTAAATATATATTTAAAAATAAAAAATATCTTTTAATGTATCTATTAAATATCCTAAAATTAAAAATGTTAAGAAAACTATAAAATATTAAATATTTATTTATAAATAAAAATATTTTTAATAAGCAATTTTAAATAAATTTTGAAATAAATTTTGAAAATAAATTTTCAGGATTTTAAAAATTGAATCGAAAAGAATTTAATAGATTAATTTCGGGTGAGATAATTAAATTAACAGGAAAATTTGTTTTAAATATGTGAATTGTTATAGAAATAAATTTTGGTGTTAAAAAAATGAACTCGAATATCGATGTTGCAACCACCTCTCACATACTATATGTAAATGGACTATAAAAATTTTATTATTATTATGGTTATTATTATATTCGAAATTCTAATAAAAGTATGTACACCACAATTTAGTAGATTATTTGTAAAAGTTTGAATCAAATAAAACTTTCAGGTACTCAGTGTTATAACTCGACTTGGTAATCATCATTTTCATTTAATATTTAGTTGGGTCTCGATCAACGATGAAAATACAACATGTGGAAAAGATATTTTTAACCATATCAATTATTATAAAATTTCAATTAAAATATTGTAATTTGATAATTATAAAATTACAATCTTTTAATTGTAGTTTGGTTAAATAATAAAGTTTTAAAATGCAAATGAATCAATTAAATTATTTTTATCTTAATTAAGATCTTGATGTTTCAAAAAGATAAGAAAGCCAAAACATTTGGAGTTCTCAAATTTGATGTTTTAAGCAACTCTACACCCTGAAATCAGTTTTCACCTTACTCAATCAATAAATTAAATAAAAAATTTTTGTTTTAGACATATGAATCAATTAAAAGAATATTCATAAATATATTTCTTGACTCAACACATTAGATTGGTATATAATAACTGCGTTATTTTCCTATAAGATCAAATCTTTCATGGAAAGCACAATGTTTGGTGGAGTCCCCAGGTGGGCCTAAAGACTGACTGTTGGTAGCAAAGCCATGTTGTTGCAGTTCGTGGTGTGCCTATTATATTCATAATTGGTTGTTCATTGATTATTTTTTTAAAATCGTTAACAATAATCAAATTCAAAATTCTAGTCAAAATAGATTTTATAATTTCGTCAAAATATTCAAACAATTTATCTCAAAATCAAATCAATGTCGTCCTTAAAATTGCTACATTTAAATTTAACAGTAAATTTCGATTCAGACACAAAAATGTAAAGTAGAAATTTAAATAAATTCGTTTCGAAAAATCGTACAGTAAACATAAAACTGAATTCTTTAAACAATTTGTTTTCAATAGTATTTATCACTTCAAAAGCGTCACAAAATTCGATATCAGCCAAACACATTCGACAGTGTCTCAACAACCCGAGCGAATACATCTTTTCGGATTTTTAAACTGAGTAAATTTTAATAATTTAAATATTTTTTTTTAATTTTAATTTAAATTATTTTTTAAAACACAATTATTTATCATATTTATACACACACACACATATATATATACATAAAAATGCAACAAGCAATTCAAGAGTATACAAATCAACAATATAAATTGATTAAACTTTTTCGAAACGACATGATTGATTGTCTTTGGGAAACGAGAGAAGGAGATATTCAAAATATTCTAGAAATATCAACATATAAATAGGAATTCATTTTAACATTCCGAAACACAATTTAATATATTTTCCATTTTCTTCTGGTAGATTTTTAGAAGTGCTTTTATCCTTTTCTGTAAAAAACTGTTCAAAATAAAAAAAAATATTAAAAAATTACATTACGTATATGTTTCTTTCGAAGTATACAGAATGGCACTTTTTGTAACGCTAAAGCCATACACACAATTACCTATTTCTGTTTTATTAAAAGTAAATGGAACGGAAACCGTACCTCCATTTTAATTTGGGGACGTCCGATTGTCGAGCAAATGGAAAGGTACGCAAATAACAACGAAGGCCTATTTTCTATTGGAATTAAAGCCACTTTTCGATCAGAAAACACAAAGAGTTTGATTAAATAATTACAAATCGATTGAATTGTCTGAAGGAAATTTTTATCATCCTGATTATGACAGTAGATGAGGCCCAGAAAATGTTATTTATTGTCGATAAAATCGAATTATCATTTTTAAATTCACGAACGATATTTGAAACTTTTGTTGGATTTAATTTAAACGTTTTATCATAAGGATTTGTCAAACTGTCGAATGATGAAACCCAATTCGTTAAATTTGGTGAAAGGACTTTTTTTCATGTCTCATTAGATTTATCAAAAATAAAAATCAAAACCCGCAAACTTTTATTTTACATTAAAGTTATACTTTTTTTAAAACTGTGACAAAATCACGTAAACAAAATTCCTTAAATTACTTCATTAAAACAATCATTTTGAATCCATTCATCAAATCCAAAAATTCAACATTACATACATAATTGTCAAATTTACAATTAAAATTTTCCAAAGCCACAAATCAAAGATATAAAATCATTTTTCGCTGATATTAAATTAATATTCACAAGAATCGATAATAACGGAAATGGTTTTATTGAAATCAAAGAAAAAGAAACCTAAATTATTTTATTCGTTTATTATTATTATTAATTTTTTAAATTTTTTATCTTATTTAATTCTTTTTAATTTATTTAATTAATTATTTTTGATTATTTAATAATTTTACTTTTTGAATTTTATTTTACTATAATTAATTATTTAATTAGCTATTTTATTGATTATATTTTTAATTTAATTTATTTATATATTTTTCCCAAAATTTTGGAAAAATGTTCAGTCAATGAACAATTTTCCGCTCCAGTAAATTTATTACCAAAAAATGACCACATGATAATTTCCGTTGATTCTTCTTTACTCCGTTGGTGATTTCTGAAACTTTACAATAAAGTCTTAATTCCATATAATAACATCAGTATTTTTTGCTCTTTAATCATTCTTAAAACCGTGAATTTCTCTCAATCTAAATCATAATTAATTTTTTTTTATTAAAAGATACTAAGTATTTTACTTTTAATTTAAAAGTGATTTTAGTGAATATGGGTTTCTCTTAATTTAAAAAGAAATTACCATTATGCAAATGAAATCTTAATTAAATTTGACGAGAAATAAATATTGTTTCATCATAAAAGTTTTTGTCATCTGTTTCATAAGAATCTTTTTAATTATACTGTAAAAGAAGCGTTCTCAAACTGCCACATTTCCTTTCAAAATCTGTAAAAGAAAGCTAAACTCCCATATAATTTACCTTGACCATATTCACCATACTGACCACATTAGAATAAGATATTATATTTATAATTAAAATGAAGAAAATTATTTTTCTAAATTCGAAAATTCTTCATTAATTTCTAATTATTATCTTCTTAATGATAAGTGTCAAACTGGTATGCTCGAAAAAGCAATAACAAAATTTTTAAATAATTCAAACAAAAAACTTACATTTGTTAAAATATTTCAATGGAATTTATGAAAATTAATAAAAATATGAATGTAATTTAAACTGGAAACATGAATGTCAACTGTTGATAAAAAAATAAAAGTCTGTTTACATTCAAGTTTGTTACTCTTCCTTATTGTGAATCTCGTATCCTAAATTCATGTTGCGGCCGCGTAACCACACTACTCTACCACATAATGAACCAGTCCCACCGAGTCCGTACTGTTATGTGCGACTTGACGGCGCATGGCTGTCCGATGTGAACTGGCCAGTCGGACCGACCGACGCAGAGTGAATGGAGCGATTGTACGACCCGTCGTTCCGGGTTTCACTGCTCGATGTGGAACCGCCATGAATCGGTCGCAGGACCGACACACAACGACGAGTCGGCCGGTGTTGCACTCAGCCGGTACGCAGCTACTGCCTGGTTGCTTCGCCGATTTTTTCTGGTACTAACGTCCAACACATTGAAAGAATAGTTTATTTTCTTTACCTAACAATCCCAGTTCATCTTTACCTATACTCATATCTTACCAAAGGTTTAACTATTTGAGTCTTTAGAATTAATACAATTTGTTTAATAATCTACATTTCATTATTTTCATTTATCAAATTTGGTGATCATATTCTTAAAATAACTTATCAGATGTTTCCTAAACTTTGTAAACTATGGAACCATGTTGTCTTAAATTATTTGGGGAAACTTACTTAATTAAGAATTAATACAATTGTTTTCTTTTATATACCGGGTGTTATGAAAGTCTTGTCAAAAAACATTCCAAGCAGATAAACATGTATATTAAAAACACTAATTCAATTTTTAATACATTTATTTGTATCACAACATGAATCACCACTAGGACAATTCTCCATAAAACTTTCATAACTAGACATCGTTCTTAATTGATAAATTTAATTCTATTTCTCAACGTTTTATTATTTATTCAAATTTAAATTGCAATTTATTTATAATTTGATTTCAAAATAATTTATAATATAAATTACAAAAAAATAATTTTAATTATTATTTTAATTAATTATTATTATATATTATTTATGATATATTAATGTAATTTTAAAGTTGGTTATTTAAATTTTAAAATTGAATAAATACTTTGACGTTTTAAAATATTTAACATATCAATCTACCATCTGGGTGGGCGAAGCACAATCCTAAAACAACATACCAAATGATTTCTTCTGGTACTAACGTCCAGCACATTGAAAGAATAGTTTATTTTCTTTACCTAACAGTCCTAGTTCATCTGTACCTATCCTTATATCTTACCAAAAGTTTAACTAACATACAATAAACATCATTCAAAATATTCTTCACAATGTATATTTCAGAACATATAAAAGATACCGCAACGAAACTTTAAATTAAAGTTGAATAGAAGTACTTTGAACAATTTATTTAAAATGATGGCCTCCCGTATGCACGTCGACTTCCAGACGTTTTCTGAATGCGATACAGGTTTTCACTACAAACTCCTCTGAACATTCTCCCAGAATTCCTCAGGGCCTTGTCACTTGTGTGAAAAGTAAAACAGGCTTCGCTCTCTACACGTATCCATATGGAGTAATTCAGAGGATTGACATCTGGTGAAGATGGTAGCCACTTTTCTTTGGTTTTAAAAAGTCTTTCTCATCCAAAAACCTTTGAATGGCATTAGCCATTAAATATGGTTCACCATCTTGATAATAACAAAAATTCCCAAGGAAAAATCCTTCTTCGGCCATAGCAATACAGAATGAATCAGAGCTTGTTGGTCAAATGTGGCATTCAGTCTGTAACCAGCAGGGAAGAACCATGGGGCTGACTTTTACATTCGCTGTCACCACACCCAGCATGCTGCTGAATTCTTCCTTCTGCTAATCGTTTATCCATTATTGATTTCATCAATCCTAAGCGAACGACACGGTTATTGTGACGGTTTCATAATGTATCTGCTGTATAATTTTTTTTCTACTTCCAAGACATTAAAATTTCCAGCTGGACGTTACTTCACTTCATTCAAAAGGTTTGACACTGCTTTGTCGCATTGATTAGGTCTCTATATCAACATAAGACTCTTGCCTCCAAGTTTCTTGACTGTATTACTTACCTGTGATTTATGAACGCATAAATGTGACGCATAAACTATGAAAAGATCGCTCTGGATGACCCTTGATGTTCTTTCTAAGCTGGAATAGGTTTATTTTGGATTTTTGAAAACTCCTGAGTCTGTCTTGCAGACTTTTGTTTGTAACCAATCGTTTCCAGACTCGATCTACTGTTCGAACAGTTGCTCGGCAATTTTATTGTCAAGGTGACCCGCCCCGAAGCAATTTTGCTATATCAGAATGCTTGGCTGGGATATGTTTTACAAACATTAAAAATATCAAAGATTGATTTAAAAGGAATTTCAATAATTATAATCTCTAAACTAAATACGAAAAAATTGCATATAAGCTTAAGTTCCTTAATATCTAGTGTCAAAGTCCAATTACAAGACTTTCACAACAGTCTGTATATTATATCAATGTACTAAGTAAAACGAAGAAGTTAACTATATTTTTATCAAGGGTAAAATTAAAGAAAATGTTTTAATATAAATAAATCTAAAACGTCTTTCATACAATCAACAATTTAAAGAAGGACAATAATAGCGATATTTTGCAATTTACTTTATCATTTTAATAAATAACTAAGGTATGCATTTTATAAGTCTATGAACATTAAATTAATCAAGCACAGAAACTAGACAAACTTTTAAATTATCTATTCCAGGCAATAACGTAGTAATATTTTCCGAACAAGAGTCCTAATCGTTACAATATATAATTCTTCCTCAAACTCAGATTCAGACTAAATTAGACCAAAAAACGTATTAATAAAATCAAAAGATAGATTTTGTTGATCCAGTCGGAAAGAAACTTTATACCCTACAATTAAATTCCGTAACGAAAATGAGAAGATAATTGACATAAGAATTCTCTACTTATTATTCTTTCTTGAATTACCGAATTACTTTGTGTTTTTTGAGCCGAATAAATCTCTCCACAAAGATTATGTTCAAAATAAATTCCAATATCATTATAAAGTCCGTATTTCGTATTTAGTGAACTCTTTATAATTTATCATTATGATCAAATCACAGATCTTCGTTTTCCTTTTTTTATTTATTAAATGGAAAATAATTAAATTAATCAATATTTCGACTGTTTTACCGTCATCCATAGATCACTGATTATGAGCATTTTAACTGTTTTCATATGTGAAAGTGGCGAATATGTAATTCATTTCGTGATATTACTCAAAATCACCTCTTTTCTTCAAGTTATTTTTTAAAATGATTGCATTGAATTTGGAAGTTATTCATATTCAATTTATATCTCAAGTTTTTCTATACTCAACAATATTATTCTTAACCCATATATTAACGTGATCATAGACTGGTTTGTAGAGTTGACGAGTAGTATCTCCAACGTGTGTATTATAAAGTATTTAGTAAATGTATACTGATAAACAACTTCAATTGTTAATAAGATTTTGAGATCTCAAAACTCAATGCTCAAACGGCATTCTCAACCAATTTTTTAAGAGTTTTCGATTAATTTTACGAACGGGTGTAAAGGCAAAATCTGGATATTTAAAAATTGAATTAAAAATATACTTAAAGTAAGAATTGAATGTAAAGAAAAGAGGTAAACAATTCTCATTGGTCCATGTGTTGATTACAAAACATTTCGTCATCCTGCAGTTAGTCATTTTTTTACCATAATCATGAAAGAGCAACAGCACCGAGACAATGTTAGTAGATTTTAGAGAATACATTACATGAAAGGAAAATCCTTCACCGTGAAACACTTCTTAGAAGAGGGATTTGCACGCTCGACAATCTACTCCATCTTTACAAGATTACATATGAATTTGGATGTGTCTCGCAAGCCAGGAAGTGGTAGACAAATTAAGAAACTGACAAACACCCAACGAGCCAGCATTTGTCGATGATCAGTAAACAAAAAGGTATGTCACTCTGACAAAAAGCAAAGAAGCACAATGTGAGTCCCCAACCCATCAGAAATGTTCTCGATGAACAGGGAATTTGATATTATAAACGAATTAAAGCTCCACAGTATACCTCTGAACAGGATAGTTGGCCTCCCGAATACAGGTATTCAATAAGAATATTTTAGAAAGGAATTGTAGACATTATTATTTTTAAAGTTTGAGAAAAAATGTCCAGATTCTCCTAAAAAATTATTCATGAAAGACGACATTATACAATCCACAATCTATTTAATTTTCTACCGATTCCCTTGAGACATCTGATGCCTTGTGAACCATTCTTTTGTTTTGTTTGCATTCGGTATATTTAAACGGTTTTTCATCTTGTGGTAGCTGAAGCGGGATGCGTACCGTGGATTCAGTGTGATCCCGCTTGAGATGTCTATTCAGTTGCTTATATAATCTCTGTAATCTTTGATAATCTCTGTAAATTCTTGAACACCTTTTTTTCTTCTGATATTACATATGTACAGCTTATTCTAACATATTTCAATCTATATAGTGTATCATATTTTTATTAAATTTTCCAACCTTTTCTTTCTAGTATTTGTATTTTTCTTATTGTTTTGAAGTTAAAAAAAATATTTTCGAAATTTAAATTGCTTTATGACTAATAATAATAATAATAATTTTCCCACCAGAAATCGGATGGCAACTTCCGAACAACTAGTATTTCGGACACGCTACATTATGACAATAATGATGTTAAAGATAACATAAATAATTTGGAAATTTAAAAAGAAGAAACTTTCAGGCAATATTAAGAAATTTAGAGTATAATCAATTGGGCACACGATTTTCCGCGCCGCGGAATAAGCCTACCAGCATTGATAAAAAATATTAACGCATTTTTTAATAAACTTATTAAAAAATACATTAATATATTTTTAGCGCTGGTAGACTAATTCCGCGACAGTAATTAATAATTACTATTAAATTTGCGATATGGAAATTATTTAAATATGAATATTCAGATTCAGTCATACAACTTAAAAAGTAATTTTATGCAATATTTTGTTTAAGTAATGTCTTTCAGTGTGTTTAATTAAAAATATAAAAATTTTGGAATGCCGAGGAATTTGTCATTGCTTGCAGC